>JARYGA010018148.1:0-38751 GCA_030545235.1 Helianthus tuberosus
ACCACATACAATCATAACATTAGCATACAATACATAAACAAAATTTATGCCTGTACACTCCCCATTTCGTTATCTTTCTAACTTTAAGCATTTCATCTGCGTATCCGTATCCTGGTGAGGCTTCAATGATGTACCTGCATTACTTTTCATCCTCAAGACACACCATTAATAACGTATTACTCAACGTATCTATATTATGCATACTTACATTCTTACATGCATACATCCACATCTACATACGTACATACCTTCCTATACCTCTACATATTTGCATACTCTCATACGCACCTTCATGCATACATACATACACATTTACATACGTGCCTACATTTCTACATCTCTACATACATGCATATACTCCTACGTATCTTCATATATACATAAATACTCACCTACATACGTACATACACTCCTACGTACACGTTCCATGTCTTGCATACCTCTTACATACTCATACATTAATCATATCGGACTTAGATTTAGATTTATAACCCATATACATCAAAGGAACGTTAAAAAAATCATGTTTGGGAGGCCCATCGTAGTCCACGGATAATATACTGAAGCCTACGATGCATAAATCACATAAATAACGAAATTTCAGCTTTTTGGACATGGGGAGGGCGTCGGCGACTACCCTAGGGAGCGTCGGCAACGGCCCTTGCATTTACGCGTAGCCAAAAACCTCCGTAGACAGCAAAATAACGCGTCAGCAAAAACTGACTTTCAATGGGGTGTCGGCGACGGCCTCTCGAAAGTCAGTTTTCCTGCTGTGTTATTTTCGTCGTTCGAACGCACTAAAACTCGCATAACTTTTAAACCGTTTACCCGTTTAACCTCCCGTTTCTTCCTACATGATTGTAAATTAACATTCTATCATGTGAACTTGAAATCCAACATCCGGGTTAAGGAAATTCTTGACTTATATGTTTTCGGCTTATTTTTCATTTACGAATTATTCGACCCGTTCATGCATTTATCAAAATGATATGTTGATTTGACCTCAACTTCATATGAACTTAATAATTTCAACGATGACTATCATATGAGATTAAATTCTCGGATGCCTTGCATTCTCTTTACCCATTTTCGCTCAAAAGCTTATTTCAACCCGTTATGGGTATTTGTGCATAAAAAGGGGTCTATGACATACAAAAACCTATTCTTCGCTTTCATGCTTGACCAAGACATTACTCAAACCGAATGGCTTGTTTCCAAACGACTTTTAAGGTCGTTTTCCCGATATACCTATCAAGGGCGTTTTTGTCAACTTCGCTCCATCCTTTACAACAAAGGACTTCATTGCATATTTAACCAATCCTACTACTTAACTACAACTCTAATCACACATACCTGGCTCGGATCAAAGCTATGACCCGTTTTAATACTTCGTGCACTAAATAGCTAGTTAATAGCAACATAATTCCTTTCGCTATTCATCCTGTGAAAGCATAATACTTGACAAAGCAATTCATTAGTTAATATCGCCAAATGGTGATATCTTCACCATTTGACCCGTTAAGTCTAAATGTCCATTTTATTCTTGTGGGATTTTAGTTATTCATTATCCCATCCTTATAACTTATTCCTCCGTTAACTCGTAACCAAAATCACTATAATACCCTTTTTACCCTTTTTGACCATCAAACTTAGTTTCTTAACATCCTCACATGTTCCGACCCATATCAAAGCTTGTCGGAACATTATAATTCACATAATTACTTACCATGTTCGTAATCAATACATTGAATAGATATTTTACAAAAAGGGGTGTAAGCTTTACTTACATAGCATCCGAATATGCTTCCCGTGCGCATTAGTCCCATTTGACCCGCTTATTTCCCAAGCTTCCATGTCGTTTATCAAGCATCAACTATCATATATCATTCTTAAGATAGTTAGCTTGTTCATCATTCATCACACGGATCTTATTTCAGAAATTATCATTCAAACTCAAAACATACTAATCTATCAAATCCTAGCCGAAATCCTTTAAACATTTACACACACACATGTGATTTCAAACATCATTAACAATAACATATCATCATATTATACAAAACCCACTTCATAACTTCACTGTAATAACTTACTAGTGATCTAGGCTCAATTATCTCTAATTTCATCATACCTTGGTGTGTGTACAACCTTCTAAACATAAGGTACAACTAATTCATGCACAATCTCCGAATTTCATACATAATTCATCAAATCCTCCTACTAATTAACATATAGCATTCACATATTATCATCATATTTCTTTCAATTCTTCTAACAAGACTCCATATTACTCATATAATACATCAATATTCAACAAGAATTAGACATGGATAATGATTCAAGTCATCATTCTCACCATAACTAATGGGTTTCACCTCTAAGCATCAAATTAACCTAAATCATGCATAACCCATGTTCTATATGATGATTCTAACATATCCTCATACTCAATTTCATACCAATTCACGATTTACAACATAACCCACTTCGTGCATAATCACCAATCTAACTTTTACGACATACCTTACGATTCCCTTATGAAGGTGATCATTAATCCATGCTCGGTTTTGAATTTAAGCATCATTTAGCCTTTCAATTTGATGAAAATGATGAAGTTAGGGTTCTTGGCTCCATGGGAGTCTCCTGCTCATTCTCGAACACACGAAGTGTGTGTTTGTGTGTGTGCAATTTTTCATATATTATCTCATCTTTCATTTTTAACCCACTTTAGTCCCTTGTGTTAGCCACTAAGACATAATTGGTACAATTTTCATTCCTTTAATTGTTTTTACCATTTTCTTAACTTAGTTAAATAACCTAGTCATTCATTTCTTGATGTACCATACGAGAACATTTAACAATTATACACATTCGGATTTTGGGGCGTTTACCCCCCTTAAATAAGGTTTCGTCCCCGAAAATGTTGGGATTGAACCCTACCAGAGGAACAGATAATGTAAAGCCAAAACCTGGTCACAACAGTGGATTCACAATAAGCAGTTGTTTACACTAAGTCTTCTCCCTTGAAAGTGATTACAACAGGTGATGGTCTCATATCCACTGCCCAGATACAACTGCTGCTCTGCATAACTACTGATGAAGCCTAGAAGACTGCTGGAAACTAAGCACCGCTGGAACAAACTGCTGATGACAAAGCACTGCCCAATCAAGGACTGATCAACCTTGAGGAAAGCACTGATGATTAAAGAGAGCAGTAGTTTAGTATATCATCTGTCTTATGAATTGTCAGTTGTTAGGTTTAGCAGTGTTTGTATAAGAACAGTAGATACAGGTTGTTAGGCTGTTAGACGTCGCTTTCATGGTGACGTCAGCTGAGATGCCTCAGCGGTTTGGTTTTGTCTATAAATGGAGCAGTACTCTGTACTGTTACATTTGATTCGTTTTGAGAGAGTTCTTCTCCTCAATTCAATCCTTCCATCTTGTACAATCCAACCTTGGGGCATCTGGCTGAGGGGGAGCTTAGTATGTAAGCATATCTGTAATCATTTGATTCTTATTGTAAATCTTTTGACTAAATGAATTGCATATGCTTTATCAAAACTATTTTCTCCTTTGATTGTGTTTACAAAGTTTGTTATTCATTTCCGCTGCACTTTACATTGTTTCATATTCATTCATTGTTCAATTTACACAAACAAACACAATCATGAGGGCCTCCAATCAACATATCGTTTTGACGTATACGTTTTCGGCTTATTTTCCATTTACGAATTATTCTACCCGTTCATGAATTTATCAAAACGATATGTTGATTTAACCTCAACTTCATATGAACTTAATAATTTCAACGACGACTATCATAAGAGATTAAATTCTCGGATGCCTTGCATCCTCTTTACCCATTTTCGCTCAAAAGCTTATTTCGACCCGTTATGGGTATTTGTGCATAAAAATGGGTCTATGACATACAAAACCCTATTATTCGCTTTCATGCTTGACCAAGACATTACTCAAACCGAATGGCTTGTTTCCAAACGACTTTTAAGGTCGTTTGCCCGATATACCTATCAAGGGCGTTTTTGTCAACTTCGCTCCATCCTTTACAACAAAGGACTTCATTGCATATTTAACCAATCCTACTACTTAACTACAACTCTAATCACACATACCTGGCTCGGATCAAAGCTATGACCCGTTTTAATACTTCGTGCACTAAATAGCTAGTTAATAGCAACATAATTCATTTCGCTATTCATCCTGTGAAAGCATAATACTTGACAAAACAATTCATTAGTCAATATTGCCAAATGGTGATATCTTCACCATTTGACCCGTTAAGTCTAAATGTCCATTTTATTCTTGTGGGATTTTAGTTATTCATTATCCCATCCTTATAACTTATTCCTCCGTTAACTCGTAACCAAAATCACTATAATACCCTTTTTACCCTTTTTGACCATCAAACTTAGTTTCTTAACATCCTCACATGTTCCGACCCATATCAAAGCTTTTCGGAACATTATAATTCACATAATTACTTACCATGTTCGTAATCAATACATTGAATAGATATTTTACAAAAAGGGGTGTAAGCTTTACTTACATAGCATCCGAATATGCTTCCCGTGCGCATTAGTCCCGTTTGACCCGCTTATTTCCCAAGCTTCCATGTCGTTTATCAAGTATCAACTATCATATATCATTCTTAAGATAGTTAGCTTGTTCATCATTCATCACACGGATCTTATTTCAGAAATTATCATTCAAACTCAAAACATACTAATCTATCAAATCCTAGCCGAAATCCTTTAAACATTTACACACACACATGTGATTTCAAACATCATTAACAATAACATATCATCATATTATACAAAACCCACTTCATAACTTCACTGTAATAACTTACTAGTGATCTAGGCTCAATTATCTCTAATTTCATCATACCCTTGGTGTGTACAACCTTCTAAACATAAGGTACAACTAATTCATGCACAATCTCCTAATTTCATACATAATTCATCAAATCCTCCTACTAATTAACATATAGCATTCACACATCAACATTCAAACATATTATCATCATATTTCTTTCAATTCTTCTAACAAGACTCCATATTACTCACATAATACATCAATATTCAACAAGAATTAGACATGGATAATGATTCAAGTCATCATTCTCACCATAACTAACGGGTTTCACCTCTAAGCATCAAATTAACCTAAATCATGCATAACCCATGTTCTATACGATGATTCTAACATATCCTCATACTCAATTTCATACCAATTCACGATTTACAACATAACCCACTTCGTGCATAATCACTAATCTAACTTTTACGACATACCTTACGATCCCCTTATGAAGGTGATCATTAATCCATGCTCGGTTATGAATTTAAGCATCATTTAGCCTTTCAATTTGATGAAAATGATGAAGTTAGGGTTCTTGGCTCCATGGGAGTCTCCTGCTCATTCTCGAACACACGAAGTGTGTGTTTGTGTGTGTGCAATTTTTCATATATTATCTCATCTTTCATTTTTAACCCACTTTAGTCCCTTGTGTTAGCCACTAAGACATAATTGGTACAATTTTCATTCCTTTAATTGTTTTTACCATTTTCTTAACTTAGTTAAATAACCTAGTCATTCATTTCTTGATGTACCATACGAGAACATTTAACAATTATACACATTCGGATTTTGGGGCGTTTACCCCCCTTAAATAAGGTTTCGTCCCCGAAAATGTTGGGATTGAACCCTACCAGAGGAACAGATAATGTAAAGCCAAAACCTGGTCACAACAGTGGATTCACAATAAGCAGTTGTTTACACTAAGTCTTCTCCCTTGAAAGTGATTACAACAGGTGATGGTCTCATATCCACTGCCCAGATACAACTGCTGCTCTGCATAACTCCTGATGAAGCCTAGAAGACTGCTGGAAACTAAGCACTGCTGGAACAAACTGCTGATGACAAAGCACTGCCCAATCAAGGACTGATCAACCTTGAGGAAAGCACTGATGATTAAAGAGAGCAGTAGTTTAGTATATCATCTGTCTTATGAATTGTCAGTTGTTAGGTTTAGCAGTGTTTGTATAAGAACAGTAGATACAGGTTGTTAGGCTGTTAGACGTCGCTTTCATGGTGACGTCAGCTGAGATGCCTCAGCGGTTTGGTTTTGTCTATAAATGGAGCAGTACTCTGTACTGTTACATTTGATTCGTTTTGAGAGAGTTCTTCTCCTCAATTCAATCCTTCCATCTTGTACAATCCAACCTTGGGGCATCTTGCTGAGGGGGAGCTTAGTATGTAAGCATATCTGTAATCATTTGATTCTTATTGTAAATCTTTTGACTAAATGAATTGCATATGCTTTATCAAAACTATTTTCTCCTTTGATTGTGTTTACAAAGTTTGTTATTCATTTCCGCTGCACTTTACATTGTTTCATATTCATTCATTGTTCAATTTACACAAACAAACACAATCATGAGGGCCTCCAATCAACATATCGTTTTGACGTATACGTTTTCGGCTTATTTTCCATTTACGAATTATTCTACCCGTTCATGAATTTATCAAAACGATATGTTGATTTAACCTCAACTTCATATGAACTTAATAATTTCAACGACGACTATCATAAGAGATTAAATTCTCGGATGCCTTGCATCCTCTTTACCCATTTTCGCTCAAAAGCTTATTTCGACCCGTTATGGGTATTTGTGCATAAAAATGGGTCTATGACATACAAAACCCTATTATTCGCTTTCATGCTTGACCAAGACATTACTCAAACCGAATGGCTTGTTTCCAAACGACTTTTAAGGTCGTTTGCCCGATATACCTATCAAGGGCGTTTTTGTCAACTTCGCTCCATCCTTTACAACAAAGGACTTCATTGCATATTTAACCAATCCTACTACTTAACTACAACTCTAATCACACATACCTGGCTCGGATCAAAGCTATGACCCGTTTTAATACTTCGTGCACTAAATAGCTAGTTAATAGCAACATAATTCATTTCGCTATTCATCCTGTGAAAGCATAATACTTGACAAAACAATTCATTAGTCAATATTGCCAAATGGTGATATCTTCACCATTTGACCCGTTAAGTCTAAATGTCCATTTTATTCTTGTGGGATTTTAGTTATTCATTATCCCATCCTTATAACTTATTCCTCCGTTAACTCGTAACCAAAATCACTATAATACCCTTTTTACCCTTTTTGACCATCAAACTTAGTTTCTTAACATCCTCACATGTTCCGACCCATATCAAAGCTTTTCGGAACATTATAATTCACATAATTACTTACCATGTTCGTAATCAATACATTGAATAGATATTTTACAAAAAGGGGTGTAAGCTTTACTTACATAGCATCCGAATATGCTTCCCGTGCGCATTAGTCCCGTTTGACCCGCTTATTTCCCAAGCTTCCATGTCGTTTATCAAGTATCAACTATCATATATCATTCTTAAGATAGTTAGCTTGTTCATCATTCATCACACGGATCTTATTTCAGAAATTATCATTCAAACTCAAAACATACTAATCTATCAAATCCTAGCCGAAATCCTTTAAACATTTACACACACATGTGATTTCAAACATCATTAACAATAACATATCATCATATTATACAAAACCCACTTCATAACTTCATTGTTAATCACTTACTAGTGATCTAGGCTCAATTATCTCTAATTTCATCATACCCTTGGTGTGTACAACCTTCTAAACATAAGGTACAACTAATTCATGCACAATCTCCTAATTTCATACATAATTCATCAAATCCTCCTACTAATTAACATATAGCATTCACACATAAACATTCAAACATATTATCATCATATTTCTTTCAATTCTTCTAATAAGACTCCATATTACTCACATAATACATCAATATTCAACAAGAATTAGATATGGATAATGATTCAAGTCATCATTCTCACCATAACTAACGGGTTTCACCTCTAAGCATCAAATTAACCTAAATCATGCATAACCCATGTTCTATACGATGATTCTAACATATCCTCATACTCAATTTCATACCAATTCACGATTTACAACATAACCCACTTCGTGCATAATCACTAATCTAACTTTTACGACATACCTTACGATCCCCTTATGAAGGTGATCATTAATCCATGCTCGGTTATGAATTTAAGCATCATTTAGCCTTTCAATTTGATGAAAATGATGAAGTTAGGGTTCTTGGCTCCATGGGAGTCTCCTGCTCATTCTCGAACACACGAAGTGTGTGTTTGTGTGTGTGCAATTTTTCATATATTATCTCATCTTTCATTTTTAACCCACTTTAGTCCCTTGTGTTAGTCACTAAGACATAATTGGTACAATTTTCATTCCTTTAATTGTTTTTACCATTTTCTTAACTTAGTTAAATAACCTAGTCATTCATTTCTTGATGTACCATACGAGAACATTTAACAATTATAAACATTCGGATTTTGGGGCGTTACACATAACTAGCTCGGAAATGTCAAAACAATGTTTCTAGTGAAAATTTGGTGTTTCGGGTAGTGTCCGGTTGTTCGGTTGGTTACCGGTTCGTTAGGGTGCTAAACTATGCAGTTTAGTGTGCTTTATGTTACCTTTTGTGACGGTTTTGATTCCCGACACTTAGGAAAGCATTCTGGACCATTTAACCATATTTCTGCATGATATTCAAGTGTTTAAATGCTGATTTTTGCTGAATTCAGCAGTTTAAGTGAGTTTCAGGCACTATCCTGCACTTAAACTATCTCTAGGAAGGCAGTTTTATGATCCTTACTTTCCTACACACTATACTGGTGTAACTCTTGGTTTCTGGCTCATTCTGTGTCTCAATACCATGTCTGTCTATGTACTGAACTCCGTCAGCATTTTTCTGATTTGTCTGATAACTGTGCTATCTTTGTTTCGTGCATCATTTGAATCAATAGAGTTTGCATGCAATAATGATATGTCATTTGCAATATATGATGCACATGTATGTATGATAACAATAATCAGAAAGCAATTCAAGTCATTAATTGTAAATCAGCACAGTCATTAAGTCATAATTACTGTTTAATAATTGTATGGATACCTGGAATTTTGACAGTTGTCACAGCCCGTCCCCCCTAGGGGGTTGATGTGGATACTAATGAACTTATGTTGTATTTCGTTGAAATTTGAAATTTATTTTGTATTTTGTTGAACTTGATTTGGTAATGAATTTATTTTGGAAATGTTCTTTTAAACTATTGAAAGATATTTTAGACTATTGAATTTTGAAAACTTTATATTAATATTTTGCGTAAATTTGAGCCAAACCGATCTTTAGCTTAGATTTTCAGCTCGATTTCAAATCCGAGTCGAACCGAGCCGGCTCAGATTATAATCGAGCGAAGCCCGAGCTCGGATCGGCTCGGCTCGTGAACAACTTAGTACGTGTTACAGCAGAGAGTCCAACAACTGAAGCATACATTGAGGTAGGCAGAATTATAGTCAGATAGGTAGAGTTCTCGTTTAAGGTGTATGCTAATGATTGGTTTAGGGGTTTTGAGGAACTCGGGAATTATGGAGAGAGAGAGAGAGAGATGGACGAAACTGATTAGTGATGTTATGTTGTGTAACCCTTATTTTCTTTAATTGATCTCTTTAAATACACCTAAGGGAAGACTCTTATTAGTTAATAATGGTAATACGCTCTATCAATAATGACCAACTAATATATAATAAGGTATAATTTAATATTTTGATCTTTTATTATATAAATGATTATAATTTACACGTAATTAAATATAATTAATATATTTAATCTAATAAGACATGGATGTCCGCTTCTTTTGTTGTTAGGAGAAAATCCTCGAATATAAAATGTCACAAGAATCAAAGCAATAAAACGCTAGAGATAGATTGAGCGATAGTGAGAGTAATTGAGATGGTGGAGACAAGTTGATTTTGGATTGAGACCAGTTGTTAAACTAATCGATTACTTGATTGGGCCGGCCAGAAGGGTGTGTGGGATGGGCGACGGCTTATGTCCCAAACCCATCGGAGGCCCAATTTTTTTTTATTTCTTATTAGTTTTACACTGTAAGGTTAGAATATATACATAATGAACATGAAAAAATACTATTCTGAAGCACTTGGTTTGGTGGTTTGAAAGTTACTTTAATAATAAGAAGACATGAGTTCTAATCCTAGCATCTTTAGTTTTGTTTTTCTTTTTCTTTTCTTATCATTTATTAAATGTAAATGATATTAATTGCCTAATTTTTTCCAAGTTACTTAAAATATGATTGGTGTTGATTTAAATGACATTAATTTATTTTCATATATTTAAATTTTTTTATATATATTCTTTTTAAAAAATTTATATTTAAAGGGCCCGTATTTTCTGTTTGCATAGGGTCTAAAAATTTTCGAACATTTTCGAAGACGGCCCTGTTACGTGATTAGGACAGTTGGGACTTTAAGCGAATTTCTCTTACATTTATGGTTATGGTTGTGAGGTTGTCTTTGTTGTTGTTTTAGATCTAGAGAGTTGTCCCACATCATGCAACAGAAACTTTTTACGTGTAGATTTGCAATATGACATATTACCAACAAGTATTTCCTTCGCAACACATCGGAAAACTTGTAAATGGCCACGTAAACATGTATAAATGGATGGTTTTTCCACAAAAATACTATATTTACTAAACATAAAAACGTAAAATACAAAAAAGTTAAATATCTACTCTTTGTCGTTGTTGATTAGTCGAAATTACACCGAATTACCGATATAGACACATGTAAAGGCTATTTTCGACACCAAAAAATTACTTTATTTGACTAAACATAAACGTAAAATAGAAATGAAATAAATTTCTGCATTTTATTGCCATGGGGTTGTTGGGTAGTTGATGTTCATAACTATGTTCTGTCGAAGTTACGAATTCAAGCACGTGCGAAAGCCATTTCGATACCAAAAGGTACTTTATGCTACTAAACATAAACTTAAATAAAAATGGAATACATATATACTCCTCATCGTCGTCAGATAATCGAAGCACGTAGTAATACTACGCCAAAGTTACCCATCCAAACACGTGAATGAACATAATAGCTAAAACAAATATGATAGTTGTGGGATAGTCGAAACACTTAATCATAGTCCGTCGAAGTTATCAATTCAAGCACATGCGAAAGCCGTTTACAATACCAAAAAATACTATATAATTTAAAAACAAGGGGGAAATGGACTGTATCCAGGGGCGTACCCACCCTAAGCCAATGGTGGGCGGGCGCACCCCATGAAAAAATATTTTTTAGTGTTATTTTTCGCCGAAAATCCCGACTGCACCCCTTGGAATTTTTCACCCGCACCCCTTGAAAATTTTCAACCGCCCCACTTAGAAAAAAAATAATTATTAACCACTTATTCACTTAATTATTTAATCCAATCAAAGCCCAATCTGCAATCAGTTTTTATTAACACAAGCCCAAATCCAACCTAAAGAAATTTGAACTAAATAAAATAACCCAATATTTAATATTAGGGCTTGAATGTTTAAAAATATAATTGAAAGTTATGGGCTATGGTTGAACATGATTATTTATTTTGTTTAAGTGTTTAGTGTTATTTATGAACTTATGAACTAAATTATATGTGTTAGGAACAATGAGTAAGAATGTAATGAACTTATGGCATGTTTAGTATCTTTAGATGATGTTTTGGATATATGTCAAAAAAAAAAAAAACTGTAGGACACAATTTAAAATACGTTTGTAATTTGTATTAACGTTTGACGTGTTTTTTTGATGATTTATAAATTTTAGTTTGATGTTAAAAAATATAATTAAAAGTTATGGGCTATGGTTGAACATGATTATTTATTTTGTTTAAGTGTTTAGTGTTATTTATGAACTTATGAAGCAAATTATATGTGTTAGGAACAATGAGTAAGAATGTATTGAACTTATGGCGTGTTTAGTATCTTTAGATGATATTTTGGATATATGTCAAAAAAAAAAACCCTGTAGGGCACAATTTTAAATACGTTTGTAATTTGTAATGACGTTTGACGTGTTTTTGATGATTTATAAATTTTAGTTTGATGTTCTTTTGTCTTACATGATCCGACTTGACCAGCTATGAACCGATATTTTTATACAGCTAGGGGCCTAAAATCTTTGAAAATATTCCACACCCCCAGGAAAAAATTCCTGGGTCCGCCACTGACTGTATCACCCCCAACTAAACAAAATTGGCCGTTGCCACACCCAACTTTCACTTTGGCTCCCACCACCCCCAACTGGACACTTGGGTTGCTGTGTCACCCCGTCGTTAACCAGACACTAACGAGGTTAGTTTTTTTTTGCTGAGCTGGCCAATTTTTGCTGACATGGCATGGCTATGTGTAAAAAAATTAGTTTTAAAAATCAAGAAAACAATATCACTTACACACACAATACACACATATGTTCCAAACCCCTTTTCCCTTTCTCTCTCTAACGCTACCGCCACCATCACCTCCACCAACCACCACCATTATCACCTGCCACCACCGCCACAAAACACCACCTACCATCATCACTTCGTCGTCTCTTCACCACGCACAACCCTCCATTTCCATCCTTCTTCGTGATTTGTGACCGGATTTCAAGATAGCGTTGCAAATAAATCCGCTTCTAAAACTGAATTGTTTTTTGCCATCATCATCTGAAACAGAGAGATGGAGTTCCGGCTACGGAGAGTCTGAAACAGAATTGAAAGGAGGCAACGATGGCTGGGTCCAAATATTCGGTGAGATTGTGCTTCAATCTTGGCTAGTGACGGTGATGTTCTCTCTCCCATCTCTCTCTCTAGGGTTCGTCGTTCAGATCTGAAAGGAGGCGGTTACAGGTGTGAAGGTTGGAGGTTGTTGCAGCGGCTCGAGGTGGGAGTGGTCGCCGGAGGTTGTTGCAGAGCAAAATCAATCGGAGATTTGAATTGATTGAAATCTGAGTATTTTGTTCATAACTCATCACACTTATCGATTTGAATTGAATTACAAATTATTTGAGCATCATGTTTGAGTTCAGATCTGAACTGATTCTTGTTTGATTGAGAGAACAGATGACGAAAAAATCAGATCTGAACTAGGCGGTTACATCATGAACCGAGCATCATTTCAGATCTGAATTCAGTTGAAAAAGAAGTAAATTTGCAGGTTGTGAATTGATAAAGACAAAGCGAAGGAATATGTGTTTGTGTTGAATTAGGTTTTTATATTATGTTTACAGAGATGTTAAATGGTGAGTCTACGTAGGCTGTCCACCTCATGATCCCCATGACACGTAGGATTAAAAACCTAACTGAGTTAGTGATTTTTTAACGAAGGGGTGACAGTGACACCAAGTTGCCGAGTAGAGGGTGGTGGGAGCCAACTTGAAAGTTGGGCGTGCTATTGGCCAATTTTGCATAGTTTAGGATGATACAGTCCATTTCCCCTAAAAACAACTATGTTTATCAATTAAATTTACATAATCTATATAATAAAAGAAACCGCCTTAGGGACACTTGTCATCATATTAGGCCATCTTTTATAGATAATTATTATTTTAATTTAATTTCTTCTAATTAATTATAGATAATCCTTCTATTAAATATTATTTAATTTAATATCTTATATTATAGATAACACTCCTACTAAATATTATTAGTTTAATATCTTATGGATAATTATTATTTAGTTTAATTTCCTTCTCATTTATAATATTATTTATTTGAATTAATTATATTTGAACGTTTTGTTTAGTTTGGTATCAAACAAATTTTACGAAACTTAAAATAAAATTAACTAATAGTATTTTTCATTTATACATTTACGGAGTTTTAAATAAATGGTTAAATTTATGGAGACTTCGTTAACAAATTTTGCAACAACAGAATAATCTATTTTTATCACGAAAACCAAACTTTGTATTAATATATTAAATATTTTTATTTTCACTATACAAAATTACATTTACTCGATCCATGTAACACATGAGGTTTTTTAAGATATAACTTTTTATTATTTGATATATAAAATTAGATTTATTCAATTCGTACATTACACAGGGTTTTTTAAGGATATATATTTTTTATTATTTAGTACAGAAAATTACATTTATCCAAACCGTGTAATGCGCATATTTTTAAAGATGTAATTTTTTTATTGTTTGGTATATAAAATTACATTTATTCAACCCGTGTAATAAATGGGGGTTTTTAAGACATATTATTTTATTATTTGGTAAACAATATTGCATTTATTCAACCCGTATAATACACGTGGTTTTAAAGATATAACTTTTTTATTTGGTATACAAAATTACATTTATTGAACCCGTACAATATGATTCTTATAGATATAACTTTTTATTATTTAATATATAAAATTATATTTATTCAACCTGTACAATAAATGAGGTTTTAAAGATATGTTGTTTTATTACTTAGTATATAAAATTTACTTATTCAACCCCGTGTAATACACGGGGTTATAACCTAGTAAGGTTTAAAAGAAATATAAACAAATACCGAAAGAGACTTGTATCAAAATTGAATCACAAAAATGAAAACCTTTATCCCTACAAATATTGTTTAGTCGTCATCAGTCCATTTTGGTACTATACCAAACATACTTTATTTTAATTATACAATTTAGGTTTCAACAAAAATTAGGAATGTTCGAAAAAATATAAACATAAGTGCATATGTAGGTTTTTTTTTAAATAACAAACATAAATTATTAGAGCAAAATCAAATTAATTATAAATAAGGTATTACTGAATAGGGAAAGGATCAAATAGGAAGCTTATTTTGGCTAGGAAGTGTAGGAAGCAATAGGATTAGGACATGTGGCAACATTTAAAACAAAGAAAAATGGTATTTTAGTCAATCCAACCCTTTCTTCTTCCTTTTCAAAACCCAGTAACTTCAAAACCCACCATTTTCAAAACCCACAATTTTCAAAACCCACCATCTTCAACCATTTCTTCACTTTCTATCTCAATAATCACTACATTATAGTGCGATTTTCATCACCAATCAATGATTCAAACACCCGATTAACGTGTTCTTCAGCTTTTTTGAAGAAAACCCAGTTTAATTTCATACAAAATCTCGTTTTTTTTTCGGGTGATTTTGAAGATAATCACTCGATCCGTTCGATTCGAGCGTTGATAAGTGTTTTAATCATTCAAAATTCGTCAATTGTTGAAGAAATCACTTCGATCCATGTAAGAAATTCTTTAATTTCATTTTTACGATCTGGGTTTTTGATTTAGTCATTGCGTTTTACGATCTTGGCGGGGGTCCGGGGGCAGCGCCCCTGGTAGCGGGGTCCCAGGGGCGACAGCCCCTGGCTGGGGTTGAGCTGACCTGGAAACTGCTGTAATGGTTCAGAAAAATTGCTGTAATAAAAATGCATCAGAAAAATTAATTTTCTGTAAATTGCCTCTGGAAACTGCATTCGTAAACCGCATTGGTTCAGACAGTTCCCAGCACAGACAATTCACAACACAGACAAAACTATTGTCATGGTTCAATGCGTTTTAGAGAGAACACTTTCTTTGGTGTTTTTAGGCAATTGCGTCTTAGAACTAAAAAATTTTATGTGTTTTCTGGCCATTGCGTTTTAGAAAAACACATTCTTGAAGTGTTTTTGGTGCATTGCGTTTTAGGTAAAACACTTTTTAGGTGTTTTTAGTCCATTGCGTTTTACAGAGAACACTTTCTTTTGTTTTTTAGGCAATTGCGTTTTAGAATGAGTCATTTTTAAGTGTTTTCTGGCCATTGCGTTTTATAAATAAGACATTTTTTTTGTGTTTTTGGTGCATTGCGTTTTAGGTAAAACACTTTAATATGTGTTTTTAGTCCATTGCGTTTTAGAAAACAGACATTTTAAGTGTTTTCAGGCCATTGCGTTTTAGAAATAAGACATTTGTATGTGTTTTTGGTGCATTGCGTTTTAGGTAAAACACATTTTTATGTGTTTTTAGTCCATTGCGTTTTAGAAAGTACATTTTCTTTTGAGTTTTTAGGCTATTGCGTTTTAGAAATAAGACATTTCTTTGTGTTTTATGGCCATTGCGTTTTATAAATAAGACATTTCTTTGTGTTTTTGGTGCATTGCGTTTTAGAAAAATGTCATTTTTTAGGTTTTTTTTTTCATTGCGTTTTACGTAACTGGGGGTTTTTCTATTGTGTTTTACGCAACTGAGTTTTTATTTTTATTTTTTTTGAAAATATAGCAATAGTATACTTGTTTTAAAGATAAAATAACGCTCGTTTTTTTGGTGTAATTTTTATAAAAAAATAATATCGTATGAAAGAGTTATTAACGTTTAAAAAATGGGGGGGGGGAATTGAAGGAGAGAGAAACTATTGCCTTGCATTGACTAGAATACCCCTAAACAAACTCACGCGCCTCTTTTCTTCCCTTCAATTTCCATCATTTAATCTTAGCCCTTGATTAACTAAATGGATGGTCAAGATCACTTCTTAGCCAAATAAACTTCCTATTGTATCTCCACCCTTACTGAATATTATATATACTTCTAATTTGCAACAACTTTGTGCAATAAATAGTTGTAACTCTAGCTTTATTGGTTTTATGTGCATAGGTAAGGTGTATATTTGATTAAGTTGATTGTACACTAAAGTTTCTTTTGGAAGCTTTATATATTGCATATAAATTGAAGAGAGAGACATGAGAGTTCGACCGGAGGGTATGGGGGTTGTCCCCCCTCGTCACGTCCCCGGCGTCGCCTGGAAGACGGCAGCGACGCCCCCCCTCTCCTTCAGGTTTCTCTCTCTCTCCCCTTCAATTATATATTGATTTTTATATTAAAGTGGGTAGTCCTCCACACCCTTGGGTAGTCCCCAAGGGAATGGTCCTCCTCCCGTGGTGATGAGGCGCCTACGTGGCGGGTGGTCTCCAAATAGACTAACCAAACCATACCCACAGGTCTTAGAGATGCAGATTCGTTTGAGAGAGAGAAACGGTGGGAGGACCACCGTCTACTGTTGTTACTAGGCGGCATACGGCGGCGCTTTTCACTTATGACACTACACTACTGACACTCAAAGACGGAATTTTGTGAGGCGGTGCGAACTAGGGTTCTGACGAAACTCCGGTTAACTCCTGCTAGAATTCCGGTAAGCCTCGATTTAGTTGTATGTTTATTTTTTCAATAAGATCTTCCACCTCTGACGCCTACAGTCTGAAATTCGGAAGATATTCAAGACTTTGATTCGAGCTCTGAGATACCAAATTATATGGTTAGTCATCCATCATTTTCAATACCTCTATATGCAGTTCATCATATTCATGTTCGTTGTGATGATTAATTCAACATCATATTCATGTTTGTTGTGATGATTAATTCAATTTTTTGGTTCTGGTGTGGTGGTGCATAATACTGTTCCTATTGTAAGATTGGGGATTATGGGGGAAAGGAATAATTAGTGAAAATATGTAAACACACTAATGCTTAGAACAATTATTAAATATCGCTTCGGATTTCACTTGTGAATTTTGGTTATTAAGATTTGAATTTGATGCTTTGTTTATAAATTGTCCAATTGTTATGAACAAATTATTTATGGTGACTCTCCACGTTCTTAACTCCCGTCTCTTTATTTACTCTTGTATTAATAATATGGCCTATATATAGAGGTGTTGGTGCATACGTCTGTCGACTTCGTCTTGTATCGAGTCTTGTAATAGAATTGTTAGATCAGGGCACGTAGTTCGAGAAATCTAGGGTTTGTGTGTGAAAGGCTAATTTCGCATGAAATAGCATCTAGCTATTTCGCACGAAATAGCATCTACTATTTCGCACGAAATAGCAGTTGGTAATTCCGTGCGAAATTACACCCCCTATAAATACCCTAGTTGTGATTTCATTTGTAACGTTCGTGATTCCGGTACCGAAGTGCTGCCGACGTGTCTACTGTTCTGTAAACATGTTAAATCAATAAAACAAGACAATTAGAAGTGAAACCAGCTGTTACAAAGTCTAATCAATGAATTCCGCCTCTGATTAGACCGAGAACTCTTCTGATAGACTCGTTTCGATCGTCTCACGATCCTTCATGTGGTATCAGAGCTCAGGAGGAAGAGTTCTTACCAATTTCAGCTTGGAAATCTGTTTTCTACACCTTCTTTCTAAAAATTAACAAAATTCACGGTAAAAATGGATTGAATTTCATACATAACATGCGAAACAGTGTTTTAATGAATCCTTGAGAGAATTGGACTTAAATTCGATCTAAAAGTGGTAAAATTGATAATTTCGCGTGAAAATGGTTTCGGATTAAGTGACGTCAGCACTATTTCGTACGGAATTTGTGACACCCCAGGAAAACCAGTGAACAATACGACTTACCTAGCTTCCTCAGTGAGTGCGTACCAAATTTCGGGACGAAATTTCTTTTTAGTTGGGGATAATGTGACAACTCGTATTTCGAACCTATCTTTGTACCTGAATGTAACGTAAACGTTTTGTGATTTTGTGAATTGAATGATTAAATGGAATGCTATGACATTAAATGTGTTGTTAAATGTGAATGAAGTTGTGTTATATGTTATGTATGTATAGTTGAGTCAAACGCACAACACTACTCGATCGCACAAGGCTCAACTAGTCGCACAAGCCCATTTGGGCCACACCTTGCAATCGGACACTTTAGGGCAGCCGAGTTGGGCTTGGCCCACTCCCCTTATACGCAAACAAACACCCTTAGAGAGTTTACCCTCATTTGTTGCAAAAACATTCACATACACAAACCCTAGGAGCTCTCATTCTCTCTCTCGCCTTCTCTTGGAACCGGCGACAACTTCCTTGTTCACCCGAGACCTTTCTCGTTTACCCTCTAATCCGGTTAGTGTTTTATTAATGGCTTGTATTATATGTGATGTTGTTAATAATCGGATTACATGATCGGTTAGGGTTATGCTAGTAACTCGGTTGATATGTTGTATGATATGTGTATGCATGATAAACGGATTGAAGTTTGCTATCCTTGTTATTGTTCTAGTTGTAAATTGGATTACATGATTAGAACCGAATGAATGTATGTAATCGGCTATGTAGGAGTTTAGATCCGAAAGGTTGGTGTTGTGTTAGGAGGAATTGCTTGATCATGATTTGAAATCAAATACTAGTTAAACCGGCTGCTATGTATAGGTTTTGGATTGTTAATCGCATGAAGAAGTTATTGCTCACATTTTGATTATATTATTGTTCATGTTTGAATCTTGTTAGGGTTCATAAGAATGGTTGTCAAAACACTAGTTTGATCGAATATGTTATGATTGGAAAAATGATATTGTGTTAGTTGATAAATTGTAAATTTGGAAATCTTGTATAGATATAACAGATTGCATGAATCATGGGAATTAGTTACACATTCGCACAAGATCTCTTGGTCGCACAAGAGATCCACTCGCACAAGGAGTCTAGTCGAACAAGTCATCTGGTCGCACAAGATGACCTGCTCGCACAAGACACTCACAGCCGCACAAGGCTGTTGGGCCGCACATGATGAATGAGTAAATAACTGTTTGGGCCGGTTGTTATGTTGGGCTGGGCTGGTTCGGATTGTACAAATCGTCCGGATCGCACAAGATGATCCGGACCGCACAAGGTTGTTTGTCCGTTCGTTTGGGCTGTGATCATGTTTATAGTTGTGTTGGGTTCTTGTTATTGGGCCGGGTATTAGTGGGCATCAACGAATGACTCGCACAAGGTCATTAGACTTGTGCGAGCCCAAATCACTTAATGTCATTATGTCTTATTGAGTTGAACGTGAAGCTGCATGATGCCATGATCAGTATGTGTTTCTTTTATATGCGATCTATGTGAAACTTATGTGCCTTACTTGAGTCAAAACCTGACTTGTATGGTAACCCTGTTAGGACGTGGTTGACCACTCATAGTTCAAGAAACCCTTTATCTATCTGCCGAGCAAACCAAGGTGAGTTCACACAAGCCAAGGCATGGGATTCCCAGGGGGGAATGGGGTTTTGATGATTACTGTACATACATAGATGACAGAACCTACTGCTAGACTAGTAACACTTATTGAACGATCTTCGCACACCTGCCAAGGACATTGGCCGCGATATTATGACTGTCTTCGCACACCTGCCAAGGACATTGGCCGCGAACTGAATTTACAACATCATCGCACACCTGCCAAGGACATTGGCCGCGATACAAACAAACCTAGTCTAGAAAACTTGGGGAAAGACCTTCCCCAACATCTTCGCACACCTGCCAAGGACATTGGCCGCGATGGAAACTAATTCGATACGTTGTAACGAACGAACATACTACTACTCACGCTATACTATTACTGAACTGTTAACTGTGAACTCGCTCAACTAGTTGTTGACTCTCTCTTGCATGCCTTGCAGGACCTTAGGTACATATGGAGCTTGCACAGGAAGGAGCAGGTCGTTGTGGGATACGGATCGTAGACAATATTTGAACTTATAACTTAATTTGGGTTTTCATTATTATGCTTCCGCTACTTAAACAATGTTTGGTTTTGAACATCAGTCATGTCAAGATGATTTATATTTTCTTACTATTACACTTTAATACTATGTTTGATATGATTGATGGCTTGATCCTGGTCAGTCACGCCTCCAAGCGGTGATACTCCGCGTGTGGATTTTTGGGGGTGTGACAGAATTACCTGCTTAGTTTCACACGAAATTACCTAATTTCGCTCGAAATAGATAATTTCGCATCAGATTGTAATTTCGTTTGAGAGTTTCACACGAAATTAGATAATTTCGCACGAAATTACATATTTTCGTTTGAAGGTGTGCTATTTCACACGAAATCAGTTATTTCGCACCAAAGTGGTTATTTCGCTTGAAAGGGTGTTTTCGTTTGAAAGCTGATTTCGTTTGAGTCTGATTATCTCGCACCAAGTGTTTTCGTTTGAATTCATATTTCGTGTGAAATTCATTGTTATTTGAACTTTGTTGATTTTGTAATACAGATTACTGAAGTATGGAAGAGGAATTCTACAATGCTTTTGCTACACCAGTTGCTCCAGTTACAGCTGCCGAAACATTGTACAATGAGAATGAGACAGGAACTTACTAGAAACCACCAAAGCTTATGTACATTGAAGATTTTAAAGGATGGCAAAATCTATTTGAGAACTGGGTGCAAGCTTATAAGTTTGACGCATGGTGTTCATTAGAGAAAGATTACGAGAAACCGAAAAATGAACGTGGGCTTGAAAAAGCTTTTTGTGACTTTTCAGAGAGTGATAAATTGAAATATACAAGTGAAAAAATGATGATCAGTATTCTTCAACAAGCGATTAAAGAAGATATCTTTGTTTTGCTTCAACATGAGGGTACTGCTAGATCAATTTGGACGGCATTGATTCAAAAGTTTAAAGGAAGTGCAGATATGATCAAGAATAAAAAGGCATTATTGAAGAAATCATTTGACATGTTTGTAGCTTTTGACCATGAAACAATAAAAATGACCATTGATAGATATTGTCATCTAGTCTTGGAAATGGGAAGATTGGACATAAAGAAAGACGACGATGAATGGGTTGATAAACTAGCTGATGCATTACCACAGCAAAAATGGGGAACTTATTTGTTGATCCTAAAACACATGAGAAAATCTGAAAATATGAATCTGGCACAGTTTATTCAGAAGATTGAAGAGCATGAGTTGGATATCCAGAAAACGGTAATCATGAAGAATCCAAATGCTCAACAAGATGTCAGTTTATACTATAGAGGAAACAAATTTGAAGTTACTCCAAGCCCAAAGATTCAAACTGGTTTCAGTGCTGATAGTTCGTCTGGAACGAAGGGTAGTACTATAACTCGGAGTGGTGAACATTCATATTCATATTCAAGTTTTGATCCAAATTTTACAACACCAAGTCCTCAACGACAGAACTCAACAAATCTTCAATGCAATGTCACTTTGAACATTCAAAATGGTCAAAATATGTCTCCAGAAATAGCTAAGCAACACATGGCATCACTCGTTGCTATGTTGGAATCATATGAAAGTTTGATTGCTGGAAAAATTGGAAATCCGATGCTTACCAAAGAAGATTATGACTAGATTGATGCGGAGGAACTTGAGTTGATGGATGTCAAATGGTGTTTAGCCAGTGCTGTTAGAAGGGCAAAAAAGTTTCAACAAATCACTGGTAGAGATGACTTTAATGAATTGTCTAAATCTCCAATAGGGTTTGACAAATCAAAAGTTACATGTTTCTGTTGTCGAGAAAAAGGTCATTTTAAGCGTGAGTGCAAAAACAAAGAAGCAAATGGAAGACAAGATCAGTCTAGAAAAAACAATTATTATCAAAAATCAATTTTTCATCAGATTGCTCAACAACCACAAACTGCACATGCCCGTGTCATTGAAGAAAAAGAGAAAAGAGCTTGTTATGGTATAATTGACTAAGACGATGAAAAGGTTGCAGAGGGATTTAGCTGGGATAAATACATTCCACCTGGTTCAGGTCTTGTTGCTAGAGTTCTGGAAGAAGATGAAGTCAAATCTAGTCCGAAAAGAATACCGATTTTTCCAGATTTAGGAAGTGATATTGATACCGATGATGAAGAAGAATATCTTAATAAAGCTAGAAAAGGTCTGGATCCTGACAGTTTTAATTTGTTTTTTGCAGATAAAGTTGAGATGCTGAATGAGAAGAAGATTGCCAGATTAAAGAGAGAGCTGGAAGCAATAAGAATAGCTGATGACAAGACAAAGATGAAAGCTGAAGAACAAAATGTTGAATCAGTGATTGAAAAGGTGATAGAAAAAATCGTTGAAGTGGAGAAAGTGGTAGAGAAAATTGTTGAGATTGAAAAAATAGTCGAAGTTGAGAAACTCGTCGAAGTTGAGAAAGTTGTCGAGGTAGAAAAAATTGTTGAAGTTGAAAAGATTTTCGAGGTTGAAAAGATAGTTGAAGTCATTAAACCTTGTATGAAATGTCTGGAATTTTGCAAAGATTGTAAGGAGAAGGACAAAAAGATTCTTGAACTGGAAGAGATGAAAGAGAATTTGTTGTCTGATGTGAAGTATGTGAAAGAGTCATACGATGTTTTGAACAGAACAGTTGATGGTCTGAAAAAGACAAATTTAGAAGTTGATGCTGCTATGACAATGATGAGTTCAACTTTAATGACAAAGCAGAAGGTCATCAATGAGTATATTGAAGACTGTGCAAAGCTAAAGCAGGATTTGGAACTTGAAAAGATTGAAAGTGAAAGAATTAAACGTTTGTTGTTGAGTTATACAACATGTGATTATTTGATTGATCGAGTTTATCCTACTGTTGCAGGTCTTGAAGCTTTCCAAGATAAGGAGAATGAAGAGGATACTGGTAAGAAACAAAGTGTCAAGTATAACAAGTGTCCGCCCCCGATTTGGAATAGTTATTCTCCCAGAAAGCCAAATGAGGAACGTTTAAATAAGGCTCTCAACATAAAGTTAAAGTCTGAAACTATTGATGAGTTACCAGACAATATTTATGTCACATTCACAGCGTCTGACACTGATCATGAGTCTGAGTTGTTAAAGAAAGTGGTCGATCAGGTGTTGGATATGGATGAAGAGTCAAAATCGGAATCTAAATCTGAAAGTTCGTGTTCGTCAGAAAAGAGTCCGAGTTCTCCAGTCAAGCGGGTTTACAATAAAGAATTCATGTTATCAAAATCTAATTTGAATGATGGACCAATCAAAGTAGCATATACTTTGAATGTTTCAGACAAATTATATTCTGATGAGGAATTTCCAATAAGAAGTGTCAAAACTGAAATGATCAAACAGGTTTTCAAATTAACAGAAATTAATATTTTTGAAATAAAAGAGTTAAATCTTGCTGAAAAACCTAAAAAGTACACTTCAAGAGTTCAACAGAGATTGAACAAGAAAAAAGGTTACAGTTCTGGTTATGGTTTTCAGAAGGAACCAAACCATAACAGTAATTTCAAAAAGAAAGGATTAGGTTTCATTCCCCCGGAAAATTATAAAAATAAGAAAAATTATAAACTAAAAACAAAATTTGTTGCAGGAGGTAGTTCTGAAGAAGAGCAGAAGAAACCGTTTTGGAAACAATCAAACCAAGAATTTCTTGCTGAAAGGAAGAAGAAGTTTGTTTCAAGAATTGAACGAAGAACCTGTTACAAATGTCAAGAAGTTGGACACATTGCTTGGAATTGTCCAAAGCCTAACAATTCAAAACAGGAAGTTACTTCTAACTCAAAGTTGAAAAAGAAATGTTTTGGTGAAAAGAAACAACAAACTGAAAATTTTAAAAAGTTCAAAGATTCAACTTTCGAAGAAGGTGAAAGTACGAAACGTTTTTACAAAAGAAAAGTTGATTTGAACAAACAAAGATGGGTTGTTAAATCTGAGAGTTGTTCTGACAATGAATCTGATTCCATAAAATCAGAGGAGTCATTTGTTGAGAAAAAAGTTGAGAATTCCGTTCTTCAGATGAACGATGAAAATTTCCCGCCATTGTCGAAAGAAAATTTGAAGTTGAAAGTTGGTAAGGTTGAAATTTCAGATCAATTTTTTGCTGGTAATGGAGAATTTGATGCTGAAAAGACTTTCAATGGGAAAGTCAAACATATATTTGGGAAGATGATAGATGGGAAAGTGAAAAGTGCAAAAGATTTTTATAAATCAAAAGGAGGTTGGGATAGAGATGAATCAAAATCACCCAAGGCTGGTCAGGCTTGGGTGACAGCTTTTTCAAACTAAAATCCTGACTTGTCGGAGCTCCCAAGTGGGTAATCGTGGAGCATGAATCGGCATCATTATAGAAAAATTGTGTTTAAGAAAAGTCTAAAATTGTTAAATTCTACAGGTTGTGGAATTGCCAGAACTTCCAGGTTGGTAAGTGTGGAGTAGGAATCGGCATTTTTCCTGCAAGTGGTTTTTCAGTTTACAAGTGGTAGTTGTTCGTAAACTGCCATATTTTACTTTACAACTGGTAGATTTTCATCTACAAGTGGTTAATCAAGGTCATTAAGTTGAACTTGATTTAACTTTCATTCAAAAGGTTTGAGAAAACAAAGTGATGAATGAATCCCCGATCTTACATGTGGTAAAATCAACAAAACTTATTTTCCGGAAAAACCATTTTTGATTAAAACAAACTTAAGTGTTTTGAAATCATAATGGGAAAATAGTTTGTTGTCAGGGGGAGTTCTGATTGTTTATGCCAAGAGGATGGTGAATTGAAGCTTGAAAATCAGTTTTTCAGGTTATGTGTACAGTTTGTTTTCAAATTTTCTTTTAATGGTTTTGAATTTTAGGGGGAGTAAGAAATTTCAGAAAATCCAAAAACATTAGAAAATTTGAAAAAGTCAAAAACATGATAAAATCAAAATGAGTTTTTGCTGAAAGAGGAAATGATAGTACATCAGTAGACAGTTGCGGTATGCTAAAGAAATGAGATGTTTAAATAGCATTAAACGGTCTCACTGATGATATGCCGATAGGTTTTTACACATTTAGTAAACTTTTTCGGGATATAAACTTAAATTCAAACTTGCTTGTTTCGTGGGGAACACTACTTGGATATATAGGTAATCCCTGAAATCTCGTTTGAAAGACCCCTCTTTCTGAAATACTAGGTCTTTATGCTCAGTGATATCTGGGGTATTATCCCTGGACTTCTGATTTTGCGGAAGCAATGGCCTAGTCCCCGTATGATACTTTTCGCTTGCTTGAAATATAGCACCCCCCTCAGCATAAAAAATGATGAAACATTGCAAAATGCTAATCATGTGCTGTTGTAAAAAAGATCCTCTAAAGGGGACCCACTTAAAGTCGAAGCCATCATCTCTTTGATTTTGCGGAAGCAATAGCCTGAGCTCTCATGGCCCTCGCAATTAACCCCTTACAGATATCATCTGTGGTATACTCACCTGTAAGACTGAATATTGGGATCTGGATACGGGAGTATATTCAAGAGGTGGGACACATGAATGAGTTTAAGTTCTTAAAACATCTAATTCGTATCCTGAATCAGTTGAAATTTGTGTAAGAATTTACGTGGATCAGTATATCAACAATCTAAGTGAACTGTTTAATTCTTAATGTGTAACTAAGCTCAACGGTACTTGTGACTTGTCTCATAAACTGATATGATCCTCTTACACAAACTCACAAAAATATTGTTTGTAAATATTTCTTTACTGCATTTCATTAATATCTAAAATCCAAAAAGATTTTCGGAGTGTTTTAGCATAAATTTTGAAAAATTCAAAAATATTTTAGACATCTGATAATGAAAAGCTGATTTTCAAAATTCCGAGTGCTAAACATGATGAACAACAGGGTTGGGAGAGTTTGTTGAAATGAAAAATGTTATTGAAATGATTAGATGGTTTATTCAGTTGAAATCAAATTTGAAAGTGTCATATTCAAGTGGTTAAGAGAATTTGTGAAATATCAGATTATTACAAGATGATGTTTTGAATTTAATTAATTCAAGTGTTAAGCAGAAAGTATAAAATTTGTCAAAGTTTAAATTTGTGAAATTTACTTTGAGGTAGAGAATGTGCAGGTTATGGCTATGAGAGAGCCAGATTGCAATTCTAGAACTTGTGAAAGCCAGACTTCGATCCCAAGCATTCTTTAAGGGGGAGTCTGATGATAAAGAGTTTAAGGAATCAAGAGATCTGATCAAGAGAATGTGAAGAGATAGATTGAAAGTCAGAAGTGTTAAAGATGAAGGGTGCTTACACTGTCAGATAGTTCTGAAAAAGGCCCGAAGACTGATAAAGACTGAAGATCTGTGAAGACTCGACACTGAAGACTCGTCAACATCCGAGGGGGAGTCTGTTGGTGCATACGTCTGTCGACTTCGTCTTGTATCGAGTTTTGTACTAGAAATGTTAGATCAGGGCACGTAGTTCGAGAAATCTAGGGTTTGTGTGTGAAAAGTTAATTTCACACGAAATAGCAGTTGTAATTCCGTGCGAAATTACATCCCCTATATATACCCTTGATGAGATTTCATTGGTAACGTTCGTGATTCCGGTACCGAAGTGCTACCGACGTGTCTACTGATCTGTAAACGTGTTATATCAATAAAACAAGACAATTAGAAGTGAATCAATCTGTTACAAAGTCTAATCAATGAATTCCGCCTCTGATTAGACCGAGAACTCTTCTGATAGACTCGTTTCGATCATCTCACGATCCTTCAAGAGGTCCTATGTATTTGATATGATATACTCAATATCAATAAGAATTATCTCATTCTCCACATTTCTTTCTCTACATGATCTATGTTCTCATGTTTATCGTGTATATTGGTTGCTAATGGACCGTTATTTTATAACACGTTATCAGCACGAACGCTTTTAAAGTTGGATCATGTTATCATAAGTCAAAGTGACCATCTTTATATCAGTTTTTTACATCGATCTACATGGAACCTGAAATCCATCAATGTTACACAAACAAGTTTTGTTTGAAAATCTCACATGAAAAAAGATCAAGGTATGATTCGATTTCCTTTTCTTCTCCAATTTTCTATCAATGCTAACTTATTTGGTTTAATATGAAAATCTGAATATGAGATTGTGGAAGATTACCTCGAACCATATTTTTCTTGAAAGCTGTTACATGTGAATGTGGTACTAATTTTAATATATATATCGTAGATGTTTCGACTCTTAAATTATAATTCATTTGGTATACTGTTTGAAGCACATTATCACTAGTCCACTTTCTTACTATTTTTCTTTTGGAATTTATTTTAATTTAGTAATAGTAATATAACTTATATTCAATCAAATGCAACTTACGAGGGTGAATGAAATATTATTAATTGCAAAATTGAATTGAAAAGTATTAATTGTGATATTATTTCTCATTAACCTCATTACAAAATGTTATTCATTTGAATTTATGTTTCTTTGTTCTTTTAAATTATTACTTAATTAGTTGAATTGAGAAAAAGGTTTATTAAAACTTATAATAAGTTAAGTTTACATTCATTATTATTATAGAAGTATAGCAATGACAATGGTCTTATTATGAAGTTATCTCATGTTATTTTTATTCATAATTATCATAATTAGTATTTTATTATTATTGTAATTAAAAGTTCAATATGAGTAGAAGTGTAAATGTATAACAACGCAATTGTTTAATGTGTACATATTGTTTAATTGTTTTATTATCGGAAGATTTTTATTTGCCACGGTATAATAATATGATGTAAAGTTATGTTATCATGTAGAAATTGCATAATTTACATTGGTCGATGTTACCACATACATACTTATGTTTTAACTTCATAATCTTTTTTTGTTAATTACATGAGAATTTAAAGATTTGAAATGTTTCTATGAAAAACGTATGTTGTATGATATCCGTCATTTGGTTATAAATTCTTTAGATTGCAAGATTTGCTATCGCTTATTATTTATTTTATTACAGTTAAAGATTATATGATTTTATAGGCATGAAATTCTAAGTTAAACAAATAAAATTAATATTTTAATGGTCTTATGAATCTTCAGACAGGATAAAAAAAATAACAAAAATCTTCTGACTGGATAAAGAAAATAAAAAAATCAGTATTGAAGTGATCGGGTTACTATGACTAAATGATAAATGTGTATGATTTATCATTCAGTATTATATGTTTTTAGGAAACTGATTTTTATTTCATATATGATTGTGTAAATAGTTATATTATATTATGGTTGAATGCATGATGTATGTACATAGGTTTATTATAATAGTCATGTGTTCCTTTCTCTGAGTACAATTCATATATAGAAATACTTCTTATATAAACTTGGTGACACTATATGACTAAAAACTTTATATTTGTTTAGAAAACCTATGTAATGTATCATAGAGTTATGCAGTTAACACATTATCATAAGAAAAGATATAACATATATATATTACATTAAACGTTTTAATAGTGTTTTTAATATATTCTTCATATTTAACCATGATTAGTAAGGAAAATAAAAAATGCATATTTTTTTTATATTGTATTTGATGAGAAGGCATCTTATATCAATTATATATTGTACAATTTGACTTTGTACATTAATATGTCATTGTTTATGTATATAGACAGTCTTCAATGAAGCAGCTAAATTAAAGTTGTGTATATGATTACACGTTATAAACATGATTGAATAGTGATCAAGATTTATTTATAATATGACATTCGAAGTTTCAAACTCACTAAAGCTTATTGTAAATTTATTGATGCTTGTAAGATTTTGGGCTGATAAATCTTAATGATTCGATCATATAATTGATGTTATGTGGTGAAAAGATTAGTTATACATGTGGAATAAAATAAGTTCCGTTGTCAAACCTCAAATATGCTCTTGAAGAAGCAAGATTGTTAAAGAATATGTAAGGTTTGAAACGGCCACCATGAAAGTTATGTGATTCTAATCCATTCATGAAGTGAATGTGATGATATAATGACCAATGTAAAGTCGTGATCATGTATATAATAACTAGGGAAATTGTATTGAGGCCACCATGAATGTTGTATGGTTATAATCTATCCCTTGAATAGAATGTGATGATATAATAATTGGTGTAAAGTTCGTGATGATGGTAATTGAGGAAATTGTTATGATGATCATGTAATGAGATCAACCATGTTATTAGTACAATGACTATACAATGATCATTATAAAGGTCATGGTCATGATCATGGTAACTGAGGAAATTGTAATAATTCTCTTGTCGACAACCATTTTAATATTGAAATCAACCACAAAAAGTGGCACACTTAGGGAGTGATTATACGAACATAAAACATGGGAAACATGTTATAACATGAATTTTTGAAATAATAATATATTATTTTCTCGTACTTCCTATCGTGTATCAGACAAACACGAGTGCAACTAAAAGAATATATGATCATAAACCTGAAGTATATGGTTGATAATTATTTAATTAGTTGGCATGATCAGTTAGACCATGCCGAGTCAATGTTGATGTGAAACATAATAAAGAACTGGAAGGTTCATTAAGCTGATAATTAGCATGTAATTTTTGCTCTCAAGGGAAATTGTATATTTGCCAAATAAAGGAGGCTGTATCCCTAAATATTCTGGAAATGATTAAAGGATAAGCAGATCCTAACATGATACCATTTAGTGTTTTTAAATCGATGCATCGTCTAAATGGTTATCAAATCCACAACATGAAGCTTGTGTGATTGTGGCTTAGCTAATGTGATAGCAAGCATATTAATCCAGATTAGTATATTTATTTGATAATAGTGAATTTGATTCCCAAGTTATTAACGATCATTGGAATAAGTGTTATTGTTGAGATGATCACTAAACGTCTACTATTGGTTACAAAGCCAATGATCATGAGTGGAGCAAAAGTTCATTAAGGTACATGTAATTTTATATATAGTACCATCAATTCACATCAAGCCAATAAGTTATAGTTCTCCCCATACAGTTGGTTTTTGGCCAGGAACCAAAGATGTCTCATCAAAGTTTTGGTTGTGCGACATATATTGAAACTCATCCACCACACCGCACAAAGATGGGATTTCTAAAAAGTTTGTGAATATGTTGGGTATAAATAATCGTCTATGATTGAATACTTAAAGCCATTAGTTAGAAATTTGTTTATGGCTCATTGGTTTTCACTTTAGTGAATGAATGTTCCCAACATTAGGGGGAGATAACAAGCAGTTGGAAAGTGAAAAGTGAAATGAATTATCATGTCATCTTGATTCTCAGACTATAAACTATGAACTAGAAGTTTAAAGTATAATTCATTTACCAATATTAATGAACAAACTACCAGACAAGTTCACTGACCTAAATAGAGTGACTAAGTAAGTCACATAATCAACTGCTTATGCTCCAGTTATATTTGTGTCCCAAGAGGACAACCACATATTTTTGTAATGAGTCTATTGCACACCTAAAGAGTGGTAGACTAGTTGATTCCAATAATAAAATTCCTTGAAAATTGGAGCAAGTAATTAAGATGGTCAAGTCGAGGTTACAGTAATAAGATCTCCTAAAGAGACAATAGACATGATGGTTCAAGAAGAACCTCAGGTACCTAAAAATAAAGAGATCTCGTTAAGTTGTATCATGTCTAAGATATGTATGGAATCGAAATAAAAATCGACGTCGTTATACTTTTGTATATAATGTAGCGCTTAAAATGATTAAATGATGAGGATCAGATTTAAGATCTGCCTATGAATGAATATTAAGAAATGATTGGCCAAAATAGGAAGACGCAAATAAGGCAGAGTTTAGTTCTCTAATGAAATGGAAAGTTTCTGGAACAACAGTCCATACAACTGAAGTTGTAAAATATGTTGGATACAAATGTGTCTTTTACACGAATCATGTGAAAATAAAATTAAGTAATATAAGTCAAAATTGGTGGCACAAGAATTTCTGCAAAGACTTATGACTGATTATGAGGAGACGTATTCTCCCGTGGTGGATGTTTTGACTTTCCAATATCTTATTAGTCTGGTAATATATAAAAGAGAATTGACATGCGTCTTATGAAAGTTATGTATCACTTGATACTAAGTCATATAAAATAAATTCTCGAGAATATTATGATCATTATATAAATTCGGATCTGAATACGTATACATGTTGTATATGTTATTGAATTGAATATAACTGGAACTCTCCATGAGTATCGTAAAGCATTTGAGTGCTTAAGAGGTTAATTGAAACACCTTATGGATGTAATTATTGTGCATCAATACTCCAATAAACATACATAGAAAATGTGTACCTGGTTATTATGGCATCTCAATGTACATAGTGTACAAACATGGTACAATATGGATTTTACAAATGAAGCAAATGTTTAAGACATCCTTGCATATAATATAAAAATCAATGAGGAGGTTTGTGTGTTAACACTCCTAAAGAGTGTATGCACATACATTGTTGGTCAAAGTGGAAAGGAGTACGGGAATGTATATTTATAAAGTTAAAAAGATAGTATGGACTAAAATAGTCGATTCAAATTTGGTATAATCGACTTACTAATGAGCTCAGCAAAGAGAGAAATACATAAATTGTAATGAATCCATTTGTTTTCATTAAAAGAACAATATGAGGTTTGTGAGTATTCTAATATATGTTGATGATATCATTGAATCTCCTAAAAAGATAAAAATGAGCTCAATTATTAAAGGAAGAATTTGCAAATTAAAGATAGTATTACAAATATATGGCTTGATATGTAGAACAAGCATTTGTATTATTATTATCCATCAATCATAATACATCTAGAAGATGGTGGACATTTTCATATGCACAAAGCTTATGGTATACGTACATTTTATGATGTCCAAGTAGTTGGTATAGAAAATGACTCTTATCATCTCCTGTCAAAGAAGTAAAGATCATTGGTCCAGAAGTACCATAGTTAAATACGAATTATATATCTTGCTAGTATTTATACACAAACACATGTCATGAAATTCATTGATAAGATATAACTCGTGTATAGTGAGGAGATAATGTAACGGGTAAAACATATATTTTTATACCTTTAAGGTACAAAAGATATGGATTCATATTTTACTAACCCATCAACAAGTTTGGTTAGTTTTGTAAGTGCAGGGAATGTAACAAAATATATTCATGGATCTTATGGTATCTACTTACAAGTAAAGGCAATAAAAATTTCACATGAAGATAATACATCAATGCTCATTGAGGGATTTGACAGTAATGGATCAAGCAACATACCAAGCTGCACATCAATGGATTACGAAGTTTGAGCAAGTTTCAAAGAAGTCGGACCTGAGTCACTTATAGGATACATGTAAAATTGAGGGGGAGCATTATACAAGTTTCACTCTTTTTCCCTTAACTAAGTTTTATCCCAATGGGTTTTCTTAGTAAGGTTTTTAATGAGGCAACATACCTGATCCAAAAGTATCAGGAGGAGAAAATACGCGTTGCACTCTTTTTCCCTTAGCTGAGGTTTTGTCCCACTGGGTTTTCCTAGCAAGGTTTTTAACGAGGCAACATCTCCAAGCGTATCAAGTTGACAACTAAGCATATTAAAAGTTTATATATTATTTTCACTTATCACGTGGATAGTCAAGGGGGAGTGTTATGAACAAATTATTTATGGTGACTCTCCACGTTCTTAACTCCCGTCTCTTTATTTACTCTTGTATTAATAATATGGCCTATATATAGAGGTCCTATGTATTTGATATGATATACTCAATATCAATAAGAATTATCCCATTCTCCATATTTCTTTCTCTACATGATCTATGTTCTCATGTTTATCGTGTATATTGGTTGCTAATGGACCGTTATTTTATAACACCAATAAATATGTTTTAAGATTAAATTTATTATAAACAAAAATGGTTTGTCAGTTTTAATTTAATAAGCCTTGTCTATGCTAAAAGAGTGATTACATCCGAAAACTTTGGAATCGAAGAAATGAGAAAGTTCAACGAGTGCTCCTACGGACGAATAGGGTCAAATGTGTTGAATAACTTTGTTCAAGTAATATGTGGTTTTTTGTTATTTTTTAGTCTTAGGGTTTGTTTGTTGGCTTAGCTGCTTGCTAAGTCCATTTTTTTTGTTATTCGCTACATACTGAATTACTAATTCAAATAACGCATTTGTCACATTAAAAAGGACAAAAAGTTGAAGACCAAGAAAGTTTGGCCATAAAAGGAAGTTAATAATCCGACCGAAGAAAACGGTAATGGTAACGGTGCTTCACAGAACAAGCGAAAGGCTAACGGGGATCATCAGTCGAATGGGAAAAACTAGGAACAGAAACGGGAAAGGGTCAAGAAAGAGTCAACACAGTCGGATAAAGAAAACACCAAGGATAAAACGATACAAGACGCGATGCAGCATGTAGAAGCATTTGAAAGTGGAAAGCCTTTGTCCTTTGATTCATGGGGGTTTGAGTATTAGAGATGTTATTCACGTGGAAAACATGTGTTGGAGATGAGCGGGCATGCTACCATGGAACAAATTGCTTGGATAGGATCAACAGTAGTCAATACCATAACAAAAAAGGAAAAAAGGTGTATCTTTTACCAGCCCTTATCTTTTGTTCATTGTGCCATCACAAGAAAAAGCAGCACATGTATCCTTATTTAAACTGAAGCTTGTTTATAATTGTTTATCTACTAGAAACAGAAATGCCGATCCATTGCGTTTATGAACCATTTGGTTTATACTTTATAATCGTGTAACTACACAGCTATTTGCAGGTACGCGTTGTTTGCAAGCCTTTGAAGGCGTTTGGAATACATACAGTGAGTCTACATTCAGGGGCCTCCGTAGATCATGAGGTTCACGGGTAATATACATAAACCTTTGTAAACTTGACTGCAGCAAACAGTGCATGCAAAGTTGCAAATATGATTCTTTTTGGGTTTTGGGAGTTGATGTTTTAGTTTATTAGCCCTGCATGTACTGTATGTGTATGATTAAATAAAGTATGAACTTCATTCTTTTACATTTGTAGCATACATATTACTGTATTCATAACATCACTTATTAAAAACTCTATTCCTTTTACAGATTAAATAAAAATCTAGCCCCCACCGCATCGCGGCGGGTTACTTTTCTAGTTATGTATAAAATTGAATTGGTTACTCATAAGTATCTAAGACCATGTGTAGTAGTAACACCATGTAACATGGAGAGTGTGGGTTATGTGACAAGTGTCACAAAAAGTGCAATGCTGGTCTTATAGAACATTCTATAATACGTGTGTCTAGTGGTTGTGACAACTGGCCCAAACCGGTAATTTCCGTACACATTACTTATTGCTTAATGACTGCAATTATGAGTTTAATTGTCAGCAATGTCTGAACACATGATTAAACAAGTGAATTCATGCACGTTGTATACTACAAAATATTGCTTTATGCATAAACGAGAGCGTTGCGTCAAAAATAATAGTAAACTCACCGGTAAGACACACCGTGTCGACTGAACTGCAGAAAGCAGTCAGACAATAAAATTGGAACCTAGGTGTAGGTCCGATGGCAAGAATGCATTAAAACCCAAGAGTACATACAAGGGTTTAATATATATGCAATACGAAAGCAAAAATAAGCACTAAAGAGCACCCGAAACGCACTTTAAGTGCAGAATTTATAAAATTCAGCAATAATTCAGCATTTAGACATATAAATATTATGCAGAAATGTCATTTTATTATCCAGAATATTTCCCTACGTGTTGGGAATCGATAGTGTTACAAAAAGATACTTATTAAACACTAAAAGGTGCAATTTAGCACTTTAACGAATCGGTATGTAACCGAACAACCGGACTATACCCGGAACATGAAAATATTGTTAATAACATTATTTATCTTTTTCTGAGCTAGTTAGGGTCCCTGAATACCCTAACACCCACCGTAGAGCACAACACACTAGTAACCGGGTTAATCCCTAAACTAGCTAAACTAACCAAACTACATGCTAACTAAATGGTTGATTTGGAACCGGATACCCCCCTCCCCTCTAACCGAATTCGGTCCCCAAGGGGACACCCTTGTCCTTTGTTTGATTTCTATAATCTTGTTTGTCTAGTTGATATTGGACATAAGAACCTTTGGTTAATAATCCTATGATTTTGCCTATAAGACCAAGACTAAACACAACATATTCATTTCCATCACAACTCAACCTCACAACTCCCCTCTTTCTCTCTCAAAGCTTACGGCCCAACACCCCTATTCCATCCATCATACTTTCGATCTTGATCTTCATATTTCAAGCATCTACAAGTGTTAAGGGTCTCGTATTAGGAAGCTTGGAGCAAACGGAGTTCGAAGGACCTCTTTATCTAGCTTTTATCCACCTCTTTTGCGCATAGATTCTTCCCTAGCCTCGAGCTAGAGGTATAATGCTTAAAACTCATATTTGAACTAATCTAAAGTGGTTAAAAGGATTTTTATCGGATAAAACTCGTTAACATGCAAGATGATGCTTTAAAGTCTACATAAAACACAAAAAATGGTGGTTAATAGCACATAAGTTGTGTAAATGATGTAGTATTCGAAATGTGTGATTATTGAGACCCGATCTATGATTGTGGTAGCTCGGATCACCATTTAACCCGATGTAGTCATGTTCTTGGATCATGACATAAGGTTATGTTAGAAGATATAAGGGTTAAAAGGTGAAACTCTACCACACATGAAACATGAACTTGTGTAAAAGTATTTTTACTTGCAAAATAGTCTTTAAAACTAGCAGATCTACGTATCTGCAAGTGGTATTTTCAAAGGACCAAGCGTTAAAGAAATCATGTTTTAAAACCGGATCTTTCATGAACTAGAGGTGTTTTATGAACAAACAAGCGTGTGGACACTTGTGTAACAAAGGTTTTAACAAAGAAATAATTTTCGTAAAAACCGACTAGAAGTTGTGAAACTTCATATTCTTTAAAAATAAAGTTTTTAAGAAATTAAACTTATTTTTAAAGATAACAAGACTTACTAAATGTGCTAGTAAGTTACTACACATTTTTGTAAATATTCAAGTTCATGAAATGGAGAAACTAGTGATTATTGCTGATGAGTATTGTTGATAATTGTTGTTGATGATTGATAATGATTTAAAAGAAAATAAACACACGTTTTGAAAACGTGGGAAACCCCCATTTTTAGGGGAAACTCTGTCAAAATTTTTATAAATTTTGACACTTAGAAAAAAATATAAGTTTTTTGAGAAACTTATTCCCTAAAAATGTATTTAAAAGTATTACCAAGGTTTCCCTAATTTTTGGTGATGAGAAATGGTGATTTTTCAAGAATAAAAATGGATATTAAGTATATATTTTTGAAAGAAAAATATATATTATTTGATCACCAACTTTTGTGCTAAGTGTATATAGTATGTGTTATACGTGCTAGTGTATTAAGACTAAAAAAAAAATACACTAAATACTCATGAGGAGTATAAACATAAAAATACACATACAACATACAAGATACATAAGTCGGGTGCAAAGTGCAAAACACAAAAGACTTATATTTATTTTTGGAGAAAATAATATAATTAAGATACGTAGTTAAAAATATAGAATATTTTTAACACAAGAATATATACAAAAGAGAGTGACTGTACTTGTGCGACGCAAGTCTAGTGACTAACGTTAAGAAAACGCGTATAGGTTACGACGTTAATTAAGCAAATCCGGTGGAGTTTACGACGCTAGGAACGCAAAGTTGTGAGTTCATGCTCCCCCTTTTCTCTTTAACTGTTTTCAGTTTTTATAACTTCGGGGGTGAAATACATGTACAAATGTACAAAGTTTATAATTGGTATGATATAAATACAAGAAGTACACTTGGTGAGAACGAGAACCAAGTGTGACGAAATATAAGAATACAAGAAGTACACTTGGTGAGAACGAGAACCAAGTGTGACGAAATATAAGAACATGAGAAGCGCACTTGGTGAGAACGAGAACCAAGTATAAGGCGCTATGAGAAATGATAACAAGAAACGCGCTTGGTGAGAACGAGAACCAAGTAGGATGCGTTATGAGAAATAGTGTCACGAATAGGGTACAGAAGCACCATTAATCGTGTACATACTTAGACCGCAGAACAAAAGGTTAGATCTAACGGGTGCCTGGCAGCCTCACACTCGGTCGGGGCGAGAATCGAGTAGTGCTTTTGTGTCTCAGAATATACCAATTAAATGCCTTAGGTTTGGTGACTTCCTATGTCGTGCCACATGTTAATGGCTTTGCAACCCATTAACGATCTGATATTTACAGAATACTGTATTTACATAAAATTCATACCATACTAAAATTGATATATAACTTGATGTACGTGGGGTACTCAAGAAGATTGAATTATACTTGAAGTACGTGGGATACTCAAGAAAATGAGAATTATACTTGAGTACGTGGGGTACTCAAGAAGAAATTGAATTATACATGTGTACGTGGTGTACACATGAAACTGAATTTATATATGAAAACTTGATTTACTCACAAACTATGTTTTCATACAAAGTATACAAACATGAAATACAAAACTGCATGAATTCACACCAACATTATGTTGACGTTTTTTTCCAAAACTCACATGTATTTCAGGTAACTAGGATGGATGTGCGCGTGGTCCTACTCATGCTCGTGGATGTCGCTTTGTTTATCTTTAAATAAAGTCGTGACTTTTAAGACAATATGTTATCTAGTGTTGTAAACACTTGACATATGTCTTTGGTAATGTAATATTTGAAGTTATTTTTGAGCATGTAGTATGTTTACTCTTCGTATGCAATGAGAACCTTTCATGATCACACCTCGTGCTTCCGCCATAGAAAGGGGTGTGACAGATTGGTATCAGAGCTGCGATTGTAGTGAACCAGGATTCCTTCTCGAGTCTAGTCTACAATCTCTAGGATCCATTCACGAAAACAATTTTCAAAGAGTTTTCATTGCATAAAACGTCCCGCGACATCCACTGCCTGAAACTGTCTACATGAGTCTAGAAAAGACATTACGAGACTTAGAGTGCACTTGAGTAGCACTTGTCGTTGGCTAGAGATTACTTGCAATTATGTGTGATAATTAGCATGTACTAGAAGTAGAATGTCACGAGTATACGTGACTCTACCTAAAAGCAATGGCCCATCTGAAGGAAGAAATACGAGGATGAAACGAACTGTGCGGACTGTGCAAGGAGTTACGTAATT
>JARYGA010018150.1:0-25267 GCA_030545235.1 Helianthus tuberosus
TATCCGATGGGTACAATAGGCGGGGCTTATGCCCTTGATATCCGACAGTCGCCATGCAATTGCTTCCCTATTCTTTTTCAACACATCTAACAACTTATCCTTCTCTCCCCCCTCTAACGCGGACGAAATAATGACCGGAAAATCGGCCCCCTCACCTAAGAAAGCGTACTCTAGATGGGACGGGAGAACCTTAAGTTCTAGTGAGGCGGGACTCTCTACGGGTGTACTCTCACTCTCATCTTTCACTTCACTCAACTCTAACACTTCGGGAGTCCACTCGTTCTCTTCTACTTCCTCACTCTCTCTTGCTACCTCCTCTACCTTCTCAACTACCTCATCTATCCTACTCTCGACTAGATCGGCCCCACTAATATAATCAAAACAATGGTCCACACACGATAAGAAGGATTCTATGAAATAGACCGAATGACAAGGACTACTAAAGTCATCGGAACCACTAGGGTGTGCCATGGAGCGTGCAATCTTGAAAGTAACTTTCTCCTCACCGACTTGAAGTGTGATTTTTCCGTCGAAGACATCGATGATAGCCTTGGCGGTACACAAGAACGGGCGACCTAGAATGATGGGAACCTTTTCGTCGGCTTCCATATCAAGAACTACAAAGTCTACGGGGAAGACGAATTTATCCACTTTAACTAAGAGGTTTTCGATAATACCACGTGGATACTTCACTGACCTATCGGCTAGAGATAACGACATACGTGTAGGCGACAACTCTCCTAGACCTAGCCTCTCATACAAGGAATACGGCATTAGGTTAATACTTGCTCCTAAATCGGCTAGGGCCCTACACTCGGTATCGCTCCCAAACAAACACGGGATGGTGAAAAGGCCCGGATCCGTCAACTTTTCCGGGACTTTGTTCAAGACTACGGCTGAACATCCTCCACTAAGGGGGATGTTAGAAACCTCTCCTAACCTATCCTTACGTTTCAGAAGGTCCTTTAAAAATTTAGCATATTTAGGCATTGTTTGAAGGGCTTCTATGAAAGGAAGGTTTATCCTTAGCTGCTTAAAGATATCTAAGAACTTCCCGTACTCTTTAGAATATGTTTGGTTTTTAAGAAGAGATGGGAAAGGAGCACGGGAAAGATCAACAGTGGGTGGTGGAACGACTTGAGTGGGTTTCTTACCTAAACTCTTCTCACTTGGAAGCCCCTCGGTGTGTGCTGTACTTGCTGGGGTTACCCTATTTTGCACTTTACCGGGTGCTTCCATTTGGATCTCCTCATCTAATATATCTCCATCTTCATCAACTACCCTCTCTTCGACTCTCGGATTACCTACGGTCTTGCCACTACGGGTGGTAATGGCTTTAGCAGAAGCATTAGGGTTCTTTAAGGTGTTTCCCGCAAATTGACCCGGTAACCTCTCTTCCAACTTCCTAGACATATCTCCCACAACTCGCTGAAGGTCCTGAAACGAAGCTTGATGATTTTTAAGCAAGAGATCATGTTCACTTAAGCTCTTTTGGGTAGTTTGGTCTCTAACAATTAGTTGACTCATCATGGACTCCATTCGTTCTATACTACCCCCTAGGTCATAACTCGAACCTTGACCTGTTTGACCCTGGTTATTTGACCTTTAACCTACCCGTTGAACCCTTTGTTGAACTGCCCACCTGAACCCCCACCAAAGAGTGAATTTTCCTATTCGGGTTTTGAGCCATTTGAAAGCCAGGGGGTCCATTTGGGCGAAAAGTGTTATTATTAGTATTATTAAAGTTATTATTATTATTATTATTATTTCTCCAACCCGACCCAAAGGGATTAGTACTACCAGAACCGCTAAATTGGCCTCTACCGAACCCTCCTCCTAAGTAATCACACTGTTCCTCACCAACTAGCAAAGGACACGCATTCGTATTGTGACCCCCTCGGTAAAACTCACATTTGTCTACCTTAGCCTTAATTTCCTTAAGTTCCCTAGACATGTTTTCCAAAACAGTGGCTAAACTAGGATCCGTGGTGACATGGTTCACCCCTCGGGTGGGTGCACTAGTAGTGGTATTAGAATTACCACTTTGGTACCGCTGATCGGAACGTGATTGAGATTGAGCAAATGCCTCAAATCGCTCTAAACACTCCGCTACTGTAAGTATACCCATCATATGCCCCCCCCCGCATTAGTATCGAACCTATCACGAGTCTCTTGGGTGAGACCGTTGTAAAATTTCTCACATAAAGCCCAATCAGAAAGACCGTGCTGGGAGCAACGAGCACAAAGGTTTTGGAAACGCTCCCAAGCGAGGTAGTAGGGCTCGTCGGGCCCCATGCGGAAGGAATGGATTTCGTCTCTAAGCCGCGAGGCCTTAGCGGGCGGGAAATACTTATTCAGAAAGGCTTGACGAAGCCCCGCCCAAGTGGTAAAAGTACCGGTTGGTTGAGAGTCCAACCAAGTAGCCGCATGGCCGGCTAATGAGAACGGGAAAAGCTGTAGGTAGGTGGCATCGTTGGGTGCACCTTGAAGGCTAAAAGTAGCTAGAATACGGGAGAAACGGTTAATGTGGGCCGGGGCGTCCTCATCGTCTCGGCCATGGAATTGGACGCTATTGGTTATGGCCTGCATGGCATAAGATGGAATCTGCCATGAATGTTCACTAACTATGGGTGGAACGGTGATGGGTGAAGCAAGGCCGGTGAAATTCTGAGTGGCCTGCTGATGGACGATTTGCCTAGGGTTGGCCATGTGTTCTATGTTTTCTAGATTACTAGAGGTACTAGAAGTAGGGCTATCGGGTGGGGAAACCTTAGGCGAGGTTTTAGGTGAATTGTTTGGCGAAGGTGGTGGTGTAGGAGGTGGGGTGGGTAATGGGGTGGAATCGAAATGGGGAAAACGAGATGAAGATGTAGAAGTAACATGTGGGCCTTGGCCCAATTGAGATGATGACTGCTTGACTGGTGGTGGAGGTCCGTGCGAGCGCAGATGTGGCATCCACTACTAGCAAAAACCTGAACACAAGAAAAGCAAAGAATAGTTACTACGACTCAAAATGAAAATAAAAGACACAAAAACAAACTAAACATGTAGCACGTATTTGTCAAGTAGATCTATCAAAGCTAATTAATGCAATTACCAAGAGTCCCCGGCAACGGCGCCAAAAACTTGATGTGTGCAAAACAGACTATAAAAACAAACTAAATTAGACTCTCTATTCTAGACACTATAAAGCTTTAATTCTAGACTCAACCTAAAAACCACACAATCGGCAAGTGTACCGATCAATGTAGTATAACCTAGGAAGTCCGGATATCGAACCACAGGACTCTATGTATCACGTAAACTAGACTCTGACAGACACTGACTGACGCGACTTAAACTTGTTTGATTGTTTTGGGGGGGGGGGGGGTTACTGAAAAACTAGGAAATCTATAATAACTAATTAATTAACTAGATTTAGACTAAGAAACTAACGAAAACTGAGGTTTTTATTCAGATGAGATTAACGACTACCTAGACTTGAATCCAGTTTGAATGGGAATGGACTTCTAATGGTATTATTGTTGTATGGAGCCGGGATCGTAAGATACTAAACCTTAAGGTATTTCAATGCTAAGACTTCCTGACCCTTCTCAGGAAGAAACCTAGGAAACCCTACAAGGCTGTTATGATTACTGACTGTTAGACTTCCTCTCAGTCCTCTAACGATTCTAAAAGTGCCCTAATATGACTATCTACCTCTCAGCGCGATAATCTAAGGCAATTCTAGGTTCTGACTTGGTTTACTAGACACAAATGCAATTAGGGAAATAAGATCGACTTCTCTCAAAACCTATCTTAGATATAAATTGCACCGCGACCTAATAACTAACTCGAGCCTCTCAGCGACAAGTTAAGCAGAGTATTTAATTCTAACTGTATTTTAAGTACTGTTTCTAGGGTTATTGGCCAATTTACCCAAAGATCACCCGAACCCGTGAGGATGCAAATAATCAACACAAATCCCTTATATGAAAGACATTCATCAGAGTCTATGTGAAACAGTAAATAATCAACAGTCAAAAGTAATTACGCATATGCACCAAATCAGAAATCCTAAAACACTTTACTTTCAGAAATCAATCCATAAACGAACAATAATAACCATTAAAAATCCAAACTTTAATCAAACATTCATCTTGTCTAGGTAGTTATGAAAGTTTAGCCAAGCATCTCAGTAAATGAAAACAACGCAAAGATGTCTAACAAAGAATTCATTGTAACAAAGTTATACGAAAGTAATCGACAAAACAAGGGATTAGAAAACCCGATTGGTTCTTCGATTCTTCAACTTCGACTCGTACCAATGATTCCCGTGCCTTGAAATCTCCGATTGCTCCAAAAGAATGCTCCAAAATTGCCTCCAGATCTCCCAATTTCGTAATTAGGGTTTTTAATTAAGTTTCTTGGTTTTTATATGAAACCCTAATCTTCAAACCGACCAGGCGCAACATTCATACCAGTCGCGTAGCGCGACTGGTCTTCATCTTGTGCTCGCGCTACGCGAGGGCTTCCAAAGTCAACAATTCCCTTTTTAATCAGTGGCGTAGCGCGACTGACTTGTCTCTCACTGTAGCGCTACGCGAGTGGCAGAATTTCACAGAATGTTGTCTTCTAAACTCAGCTCCAACTTCCAAAATATCTGAAATAATTCTAACACCTGTTTCAACTAATTCCGGGACTTGACGTTCAGCGTTTTTAGCTCGATTTTTGCTCCTTATTCAGCATTTTCATGTATCAAGACCTGGAAAACACAAGATTGATCAATAGCACGCAATTCTAAACTAAACTAAGCTAAAAATAACGATAAAACGTACAAACTATACACGATATAAGAATGTATTTTGCAATACATCAGGTATTTTGAGGTTAAAGGAGAAAATGTCACGTGACATATTAGAATCATTTATTATAAGTTAGATTAAGTATAACATATTATTATTAGTTATCTTGTCAATAGAGTGCTATAGCGGTGTTATAGCGCTTAGCGGACACACGATCTCATAACGGTTCAAATAGTAATCCCTTGTAGTGGTTCCGCTATTAGCGATGCTAAAGGCTACTGTTTGACCGCTATTATGAAACCCGTATAACAGTCGTAACACTGCTTTTAACGGGTTTTTTATTTAGTCCAAAAGCCCACATCACTCGACTTTTTGTTTTGAAATAAACCCAAAACTAAAGGCCCAGACCCAAGATTAAACCTAAATCGAGGCGTAAAGCCTTCATTCGTTGGACGTTGGTCGTCAGTCAACAAAATTAAACCTAAATCTAGAAATCGCTGGACTTCCACTTCCTAAATCCTAATTCACTGGTGGTTCCTAAATCGCTGGAGTCTAGCGCTCATTGCTAGACTTCTTAAATCGCTGGTGGTTACGAATTTTGGTTCTCTTCATCTTTTGATATTACTACTGATATTTTGCATGATATTACTATTAATATTTTCAAATATACGTATATATACATACACACCTAAATTTTGCATGACATAAAAATTACCGCTATACCACCGCTATAACCTATATATCATATAGTGGACCTTGGCCGCTATATGATTTTGGACCGCACTAACTATATACATTGTAGTATTATTAGTAAACTATAGTATATTACTACTAAACAGTATTTTATAATATTATAGGCACACTCTCTTTGTTCTAAACGTGTCGTTTAGCACAGTGGAGGAACTAGCCCGTTAAATTAGGGGTATCCTAGGGGTATCCTTGTATTAATTTAGGGGTATCCTTTGTATAAAACCGAAAAAAAAATACACTACGAATATGGACTTGAGCCGTAGCCCGTGTTACGGCTAAATTTATATTGGTTCCGTCCCTGGTTTAGCACAACACCACCGGAAATCCATCTGTAAACTCGCAGCCCCAGTCAAAGACTCATGCCTTAAAAGAATCTTGAATCACCATCTAAAAATAACCAGGTATATTAACTCTATTACATTTTGGAAATCGCATGAACACTGATTTGTTCATTTTTTATGTTTTGCTTTTTGACTTTTTTTCTTTTTGAGCCAAACCAATTTACGATTTTGTCCCGCTTTAAAATTACGCTTTTGCCATCAGTTTAAAATTACGATTTTGCCTCCGTTTCAAAATAAAATTATGCTTTTGCCCCCGGTGGAAAATTACAATTTTGCTCTCGGTTCAAAATTACGATTTTGCCCCGTTTAAATTTAGAGTTTTGCCATTAGTTTTGTTTTCTTCCTCTCAGGTAAATTACGATTTTTTCCTCAATTTAAATTTACATTCTTGTCATCGTTTTTCATTGCTTTCCCAATCAAATTATGATTTTCCCCCTAGTGTATTAGGGGTGTTCAGAATTCGATTCGAATTCGACTCGAATTCGATTAAAAATGTTCGAATTCGAGTTGATTCGTATTCGAATCCAGTAGTCGAATTAGAATCGAATACGAATTAATGATTTTGAATTCGATTCGATTCGAAATTCGAATTCAATTTATATATAATTTTTTTGATATATGTATATACACACACAAACATATATACTCACATATAACTTTTAAACTTGGCCAAAATATGAACTACCTCCATAAGTGATAAGTTTATTATTCATAACATTACTAAACCTACTCACAAATTGTCCATGCTACTTATTTCTAAATTTTTACCTAACATAAATCGCTACCGGTAACCAACCTATCATCTAATTTTTGGTGTTTTGACATATTGATAGTTAATTAATTTTATAGATTATTATATTTTATGTTGAATATAATTAGTTTGTAGTATTTTAAAAAATGAAAGAAAAATAATTTATTGTTTAGGGTGAATTTGAATTAAATCGAATTTATTCGAATTCGATTCGAATTCGGTTCGAATTCGATTTGAATTCGATTTTCAAATACTAATCGAATCGAATCGAATACGAATTCAAGTAAAAATAATAAAAATTTGAAAAATTCGATTCGAATAATTCGAAAATTCGTTATTCGATTCGATGAACACCCCTATAGTGTATAACTACAGAAACAAGATAGAGGAGTAGTGTCATGCAGCTGCCTGGAACTACTCCATTGGCTCAACCAATTTACGATTTTATCACTGCTTTAAAATTACGATTTTGCCATCCGTTCAAAATTACCTTTTTACCCCCAGTTCAAAATAAAATGATGCTTTTGCCCACAACTAAAAATTACAATTTTGCCCTCCGTTAAAAATTACGATTTTACCCCTTTAAATTTACGTTTTTTGTCCTTTTCCGTTTTATGTATATATTATAGTTATTATTGCACGAAGCTATTAAGAAAAAATTTCGCAATTAAGTTGATTGTATGAACATTCAAATATAGTGAGTGTCTCGGGTTCGAAGCCTTTCATGGGAAAGAAAATTTTTTATTAACTGTTGCCAAATCTTTTAAAACAAAAACCTTAACATACCTTCATCTTCCTACAGTGTAGCGTAGATTAGGGATGAACATTTGCTACCGGGTACTGAACCGTACCGGGTATATTCGGTAACGGTACCAGTTCCCGTTTTCCCCGTTTTTCGATACCGGTACGGTACCTGTATTTACAGGTAAAACACCGGTAAGTACCTATACCGTATCAGTACCGGTACCGAACCGGTGTATTCGGTCCCGGTACCACTTTTCCCCCTTTTTTCAGTACAGGTACTTTCGGTACCGAACAGGTACCGTGCTCATCCCGTTACATAACAAAACGAATCGATAACGTTCGTATTCCCCACCGCGTAGTGCGGGGAATTAATTTTTATAACCAACCGGTACGGTACCGGTACCACTTTTCCCCTGTAACACCTCGTAAATTCACGACCAATATAATAAAGACACGTATCATGGACTTTAAACGTGTAAGGAATTAATTCCGAGGGACTAAAATTGTCAAACAATGTAATTATGTAAGTAAAGGGATCCAAAGTGTCAACATTCCATTCTTGTGCCTCTGATTGACCTCATATGACGTTCGTATTCTTTAATGAATAAATTGTCGAACATTGAAAGTCGTTGTGCTTGAAATAAGGATCTTATGAAACATAGGGGTTAAAAGAGTCAACATGTTGAAAGTAACCTCTGAGTGACCTTTTAACGATCCCAAGAACATTGTAATAATTGTATGTATTGATCTCAAGAATGTCGGATACTAATTTTGTGGAGTTTCGAAGAAAACAAGACTTTTCGGGTGACCGTACAACTACCCGGGAGCTTAACGAAGTTAGTTTATGACCCAAGATCCTTAAAAGTTAACTATGGGGGGTCCAAAATGCAATAAATGAAAGAAAAATAAAGTTTAAATGGACCAGGGACTGAAATTGCAAGATTTGGAAACTTAAAACCGATTCTTCCCTTTGACGCGGGCCGCGTAAGCCAAGGCTTATGCTTACGTGGGCCGCGAGAGACTGCTAGTTACAGGCAGATGTGGACAGCTGCGAGTTTGGCCTGTTCCACCGCCTTAGAAACTTGTTTTCGATACCAGGGTCTGAGCCAACAGTATTACATGCATAGGGGACACCTGGGATCATCAGAAATCAGTTGTAGGCTTGTGTGGAATGATCTTGTGAATTTTGAAATCCTATATAAGGACCTCTTGTTTGCTAGTTCACTTGCACATTTCAAAAACCATTCTCTGGAGCTCTCTGGACTTCAAGCAAGTTTTCCTCAGCTCCTATTTCGTGCTAAGAGTCCTTGTAAGCATTCTTAGCCTCTCTAGTTCAAGTTTTATTAGTTTAATGACCAAAAGTCAAAGCCGTCGTAATTAAGCTTTAACTTAGTGATTAATCACTAATGGTCCAGCCATTATTCGAATTAAAAGTGGCTATGAGTTGGTAATTATGTAGGTAATAAACCCTTAAGAGGGCACCTACTGATTTTCACTCTAACTTGGTCAAATGTCGGGTCAAACTTAATATTAAAAAGTCAACCGAAGCTATTTTTGCAAATAAATTCATAACTAGCAATGCAGAGGTTATGGAACATATTTAAACACTAAAATAACTTGGTAAATAATATAAGAACATGTCTAGGCATGTTCAACCCGACAATTCTGAGTTGAGGCTCGGTTCGCAACCGAAAGTCGCAAAAGAAGACTTTTGCTTTGACTTTCAGTTCTGACCTGATTTAGCTTGTTTTAGACAAGCCTTAGGGTTTCATTAGGACCATATTATATGTTAGTAAAACCCTCTGAGGTTATACTACATGGTTCCTTATTAATCCGATTCATTTGCATGTTTCCATTAATTGCTTAAATGTTGACCATAATGCCCTTTTGATATTAAAATGAGATTTTTGAAAATGTGAGAGGAAAAAAACCTTTATTACTGATTTATAAACATGTCCTAAAGATTTGACATCAGTTTGAGGTCTAAATTAGGAGTTATGCTCAATATCGTAAATTGAAGCTTTTTTATTAATTAAACGGCATTTTGGCATAAAACCCATTTAAACCCAAATTTTGACACCAAGCTTCATACCTACTGATATAATATAATATTTAGGTATTTTTGGAAATTTTTGTTGAATTTTAAACTGATTAAACTATAGAGTTTTAATGTAAACCCGGTATTGACGAAGTTGCCCTTTTCTCAGATAAAATGAGTTTCACATAATATTTTGATACCAAACCTTTTGCTACTGATTTCATATGATAAATAAAATATTTTGAGCTTATTAAACTGATCAAAAACTCAGATTTCTTTAAATAACCCGAAAATCGCCAAATACCGACTTTTTACACATTTTAAACGCATAGTATGGGTTAAAACTATTTTTAACACATAAGACTTATTACCCACTGATATTATAAGTAAATTTTTATACTTTAACAGCAAGTAAAAGTTTTAAACTCAGATTTCCAAATTTAACCTTTAAAGCCTATGTGAAATGACCAAAATGCCCCTACGGTGCATAGTTTGGTTATAAATGATAAATTTCACATATATGAAGTATCTTACTGATATAACTTGTAAAAATAAATATTTTTTTACTGATCATTTTAGACCAGAAACTCAGATTACTAACTAACCTCTTTTATAAGCATTAAAATGACCAAAATACCCCTACGGGGCATAAATTGGTTTTAAAATTCGTTTTGGGCATAATGGAAGGTATCTTACTGATATCATAACATATTTAAAGCATATTAACTTGTGGAACCTGTTCATGACTCTTTTGGTTACCCGTTATGCTTTATACGCGTTCGGTACGGTTTATGTAACTAGTTTACATAAATTAATCGAAACGGGTCAAACCTTATCATTTTTACCTCAAAATCCAGAATGTGTTAAGTTTACCTATATTATACAAGTATTCATACTTGTCGGGTCTAAACCACATTCTAATCCGGTCTTCGCTTAATCTTGCGTTTTGAACCGTAAACCTTTCATTAAAACTAACCGGTCTAAGTTTAAACTTAAGAGAGACCCGTTAGAAACCTAATAGGCTATTAAAACCTTCGTTCCAGATTTAGGAGCCCAGTAAAAGATATTTGCACTCGCTGATTGTTATACGGTTGGGATGAAAATTACATTTTGCTCAGGTAAATACTTTTAACTTGTTTTCGGTTAATACGGGCTTGGGATACGGTATTATAATAATACCGCTTGGTCGGGTATGTAGTTATTTTAAATCGGATTGTGATTAATATATTTACATAACCCATTTTAATCTGTTTTGTTTGGTGCAATGCCTTTGGGGGGTTAATGACCATGTCCTGGATATCCTCGTCTCATTCATTGAAATGGCCACGACTTAAGCACGGGGTGTAGGCATACACCTGACAGTTGCGTATGTATAGAAGGTATCCCACAATAAGGAGTTTTCCTTGTGGGCATTATACTTGTGGTGTGTCAGTTAATCTTGTCCGGCTCTTCTAACCGGCCCTGACGGACGACAAACATATAAAACTGTATACAAGATTATTTTTAAATAATTGTCCCAACTTATAAAAGATTAATTGTGCCTTGTGCATCAAAATAAATTTTATTAATATATTTTCAAAAGAGTCGGTTAATTGTATTTACCAGTGTAAACTGACGTATTTTCCAAAAAGGTTAAGTGCATGTACTACACGAAATGGGCTGGCCACTCCTAGTATCGAATAAAGAGTCTTGCAAACTTTTGATGCTTAAATCTGTTGAATATTATTTCTTTCGTTTAGATCCGCCTATGGATCATTTTACATTCCGTTGTAATACTTTATGTTACTTTCATTCGGTTTGTAATATTATTACTTTTAGATTTCCGCTGTGCATTGAACTGTGATAAATTGACTATGATGATATCAACTACGTCACGATACTCCCCACCAGGCCCACCGGTTATACGTGGAAATATCGGGGTGTGACAGGTTGGTATCAGAGCCAACGTTGAGTGAATTAAACACTAGTCTTTTGTGTTTAATATCAATGACACAGTTGCACATTCCTTGACTTCCGAGTCTAGGTAATATAACTTAGGACTAACCCTAATCATAATTATTTTTGTCTTTTATGGTTTTCCTTTGTTTGTTTCTTTGTTTGTTTTGTCAGGAACAAGAAAATGCCACCAAGAATGCGAGGCAGAGGAGGACGAGGCAAGGCACCATTCACCACCCCAAACGATCATGAAGCCGGACCTTCCCACCGGCGAACGCCCTCGACAACCATGAGCTCTAGTCCTCAAGAAGATTGGAGGACATACTTGGAACCTGCGAGGCGTTCTGTCTCGCTCAGCTCGTCGCCCTCATATCTCAACTCTTTCGGGCCACAATCGGAGAACGAGCCCCACAACTCACATCACTCCTACATCCCCCTGCAGCGCTCAAACTCCCACCATGCCTTCAATGACCCAACACCCTACTTCCAAAGCTGGTTCAACCTGGCAAATCAGGTGGAAGAACCAGCGGGTTATAACCCGTTAGGACCGGAGGACCACTCCTCTATGGACATGGACGAGGATCCGGAACCAGCCCAACCACCAACAGGGACGCCGACGCATCCCATTGAAATTTCTGACGGATCGTCTTTTCACGGTTCACCATACCGGGGTCCAGACAGTTATGAAGCAAGGTTTGCCTCGTACCCTTGGGAGTTCACTCCCCCTTTCGACCCTTAACAGCAACAGCAGCAGGATCCCTCCGAGGATTCGCGTTTCATGGCGGTCACGCCACCGCCACCGCCAGTACTACAACCGCCTCCAGAACCACCGAGGCGGAGAAGATCAGGTGCATGGATGTCCGTGCGAGGAGGGGATTTTCACTTCAGCACCCCTCAAAACTCTAGTGGTAGTCACTACCCGCCACTTTATGAAGACCCGCAGCTGGGTGGGCCTTCAAACCCAGTTTCCGAGGTGGACTCTGCGCCAGTCGCACCACCACCACCACACATGGGTTATGATAACACAATTCCTTCTTACGCCGGTGCAGCGGCGTACAACCCCTTTGAGCAGCCGGCTTATCCTGGCTGCAACTACTACAATGCCCCTGCCGTCGACCCGTACCTCGAGGCGGCCAACTACAATGCTCTCCATCCAGAAGGGTCTTACGCAGCTTCATACCAGTCTGGGTATCAAGCATATGGGTATCAATACCCACCACCTCCTCAACCTCCACAGCAGCAGCCGCCAATGATCCAGCCACCGCAGCAGGAGGAGATTCTTCAGAGGTTGAGCCAGGTGGAACGAGAGGTCCAAGAGGAGCGTAGAAACCACCAGGGATTTCTTAAGGGTTTGGCAAATTTGATAAAGGGAAAGAAGAAAAGGGATTATTAAAATCCTTATTTTATTTGTATTGTTGTTTATTTCAATTAAGTCGCTGCGTGGACATTTATTTATATATTCAGTCCCTGCGAGGACTTGTATTTTTTAGTCCCTATGTGGACAAGTTATTCATTTCAGAAGTCCCGTTTAGGGCAATTATGTACTTCCTTCATTTAAAAATTTATTGGAATGTTTTATTTAAAATTCCATTTGTCATCATATGTATAAATATATATTTTATGAAATAATCAAAATAATTCCTTTTGGGAATTGATCTGCTAGTATATATTAAAAAGAATCTTAAGAGGTATAACTTAGCTTATGTGTCTTTTAGACATGGCCATGATGGTAAAACCTATCTAAAATATTCAATTCCTTGTTAACATCTGAAAACATGTTAACACTCCTGATAATAGTGATACGATAAAGTCACACAAGTCATCCTTATATTGGATCCTTCCAATTCCTTTCTTTATTATTTAAATTTAAACATCCATTAGTGATGTAATGCCTGCGGGCCATATTCCTTGTCATATAAGACAAAAGACAGTTGTAGTCTACGACTCCCTGTCAAGAAAAGGTAATGAACTAAGTTCAAAACTAAATGCCTTGATTCTATAAAATCATGGCTTATGAATTAAAAAAAAATTGTCCGTGTGACTAGACCTTTTGTATGCCACCCTATTATCCTTAATAGTTTATAACTGGGATAAAATATAATGAAAATTTAAATAAATTAAATTAACCAATATGGCTTAAAATTTCCATGGTTAATGAATTGCCATAAAATACAATTCCATAATAGACTCCTAAATAAATCCTTGTCAATATTTTATATAGCAAGAAAGCTACATGGCTGAATCAGATGAGGTTAACAGTCACCCGAGGGGGAATGATGATACTACCAGGGTTAACATAGCTGGTGCAGAATTGCAGGCATTGATAGACAATGCCGTTACTCGAGCTCTGGACAGACGAGATAATGAATCAAGTGGTACCCGTAGCAGGACCCTATCTGTATAACATACAAAACCACCTTCCAAGACTCATACAGCTCGCAAGAGCGATTCTCATCATTCTTCGAATCAAAAGAGTGTTCCGTCTAGACAGGTCGTACTTAACCAAGAACCACGCGTTAAAACCTGTTCGAATAAATATTTTGTCTCCTGCAAGCCTAGAGACTTCACAGGGGAGAAAGGAGCCATCGATTGCATGACTTGGCTCGATGAGATGGATACAGTGGTTGGTATTAGTGGTTGTGCAGAGCAAGATATTGTGAAGTTTGTGTCGCAATCGTTTAAAGGAGAAGCTCTAGCTTGGTGGAGGTCATTGATCCAAGCTACTGGGAAGACCCCATTGTATAATCTGACGTGGGATCAGTTTGTTGCTCTTATCAAAGAAAATTACTGTCCTCAACATGAAGTTGAGAAAACTGAGACTGATTTCTTAACCTTGGTTATGAAGAACTTAGATTGTCAGGCATATCTTACGAGCTTCAACACTATGGCGCGTTTGGTTCCTTACTTGGTCACACCGGACCGAAACGCATAGCTCGTTTCATTGGAGGTTTAGCTCCGGAAATCAAAGCAAGTGTGAAAGCATCAAGACCTACTACTTTTAGGACAATGGCTGATTTGTCGTTATCCCTTACTCTCGATCCGGTTAAGCAGAGATCGCTTAAGAGTTCCGATGAAGGAAAAAGGAAATGTGAGGATGAGAACTCACGTCGTTCTGATAAGAAACATAGGGGGAACTCAGACCACAAGAAGAATTCTGGGTCTAACAGGGGTAACCAGTAAACGGATGAAAAGCTTAAATGCAAAACCTGCCAGAAGCGTCATTTTGGAAAATGCAGGTTTGAATCAAAGTCGCAGTCGCAATCAAAGCCGATTGGATGTGGCATCTGCAAATCCAAAGAACATAAGACTTTGGATTGCAAGAAGTTGAAGGACGCGACCTATTATGGTTGCAACGAGAAGGGGCATATTAAGACTAACTGCCCAAAGTATGCCAAGGAACCTGAAGAAGGTAAAAAGACCAATGCACGGGTCTTTCAAATGAATGCACAAGAAGCGATTCAGAATGACAACGTGATAACATGTACATTTCTTATCAATGATGTTTATGCAAGGGTATTATTTGATTCGGGTGTAGATAAGTCGTTTGTGGATAATAAATTTTATAAGTTATTAAATCTGCCTGTTAAAACCCTAAGCATAAAATATGAAGTAGAATTGGCCAATGGTACCATAGAAACTGCCTCAACAGTTCTAGATGGATGTTTTATATCCATTAGGAATCACTCTTTTCCGTTATCCTTGCTTCCATTGAAATTAGCAGGATTCGACATAGTTATAGGCATGGATTGGTTATCTCATAACCAAGCCCAGATTGTGTGTGATAAGAAACAAGTGGTTATCAAGACTCCTTATGGTGAACCACTTACGATTCAAGGAGATACTCAGTATGGATTGCCTAAGCAGGTGTCTATGCTTAAAGCATCGAAGTGTATGAAGAGAGGTTGTGTCATCTACATGGCATAGGTGACCATTGATGAACCAAAACCAAAGATTGAAGACATCCCCGTTATTTCTGAATATCCAGACGTTTTCCCTAAAGAACTACCTGGACTGCCTCCAGATAGGCAAGTAGAATTCAGGATCGATATCATTCCGGGAGCAGCACCTATTGCAAGAGCACCATATCGATTGGCACAAACTGAGATGAAAGAGTTAAGGACTCAGTTAGATGATTTGTTGGCAAAGGGTTTTATCCGACCTAGCTCGTCCCCTTGGGGAGCACCGATTCTGTTTGTGAAGAAGAAGGATGGGTCGATGCGTCTGTGCATTGACTATCGAGAACTGAACAAGGTTACAATCAAGAATAGATATTCGTTACCCAGGATCGATGATCTGTTCGATCAACTGCAAGGGGCAAGTTACTTCTCCAAGATTGATTTAAGGTCAGGTTACCATCAGCTGAAGGTCAGAGATGAAGATGTACACAAGACTACATTCAGGACTCGTTATGGTCACAACGAGTTCTTGGTGATGCCTTTCGGGCTCACTAATGCACCAGCAGCGTTCATGGACCTCATGAATCGCGTTTGTAAGCCATACTTGAACAAGTTTGTCATTGTTTTTATTGATGACATACTTATTTATTCAAAAAATCAAGCCGATCATGAAAGCATCTTCGATGTATTCTTAAACTTCTACAACGAGAAAAGCTGTATGCTAAGTTCTCTAAATGTGAGTTTTGGCTTCGTGAAGTCCAATTTCTTGGACATGTGGTTAGCGAGCGTGGTATCCAGGTGGATCCCGCTAAGATTGAAGCCATCATGAGTTGGCAAGAACTAAAGACGCCCACAGAAATTCGCAGTTTCTTGGGTCTGGCAGGATACTACAGGCGTTTTATAGAAAATTTCTCAAGGATTGCTGCACCCCTAACTTCATTGACTCGCAAGAAAATCAAGTTTGATTGGGGTCCTAAGCAACAAGAATCCTTTGATATTCTTAAGCAGAAGTTAAGCAATGCACCTGTGTTGACATTGCCTGAAGGAATTGAAGAATTTGTGGTTTATTGCGACGCATCGCACATAGGCATGGGTTGTGTGCTTATGCAGAAAGGAAATGTTATTGCCTATGCGTCACGTCAGTTAAAAGTGCACGAAAAGAACTACACCACCCATGATTTGGAATTGGGTGCCGTTGTATTTGCACTAAAACTTTGGAGGCATTATCTTTATGGAACCAAATGTGTGATTTATTCAGACCATAAAAGCCTTCAACACTTGTTTAACCAGAAGGATCTTAATATGAGGCAGCGCCGATGGATGGAGACACTGAATGATTATGATTGTGAAATCCGATATCATCCAGGCAAAGCGAATGTAGTCGCCGACGCTTTGAGCAGAAAGGAAAGGGTTAAGCCCATTAGAATCAATGCCAAGAGCATTGAATTGAAGAACAGCTTGAATGAAAGACTGTTAGCCGCTCAGAAGGAAGCTGTATTAGAAGCTAACTATTCAAATGAGAAGCTAGGCGTCACTGCTGATCAATTGTCGTATGGCAAGGACGGAATCCTAAGATTGGATGGACGAATATGGGTTCCAATTTATGGAGGACTTCGAGAAGTGATTCTTCAAGAAGCCCATAGCTCCAAATATTCAGTCCATCCTGGAAGTGATAAGATGTACCAGGATTTAAAGGCAAATTATTGGTGGATAGGTTTGAAGAAATATATAGCCACTTATGTGGCTAAATGTCTGACGTGTACCCAAGTTAAAGCCGAACACCAGAAACCGTCAGGTTTGCTGCAACAGCCTGAACTTCCCACCTGGAAGTGGGAAATAGTAACTATGGATTTCATCACTAAGTTACCAAAAACAAAGTGAGGAAATGATACTATTTGGGTTATTGTCGACAGGTTGACGAAGTCAGCCCACTTCTTACCTATTAAGGAAACACACAGCTCTGATAAGTTAGCTCAGCTGTACGTGGATGAGATTGTATCTCTCCACAGAGTGCCAGTGTCTATTATCTCCGATAGGGATACTAGATACACGTCTCACTTTTGGAAAAGCTTTCAGCAATCCTTAGGCACTCGATTAAATTTTAGCACTTCTTATCATCCTCAAACGGAGGGGCAAAGCGAGTGTACAATTCAAACGCTTGAGGATATGCTACGAGCTTGTGTTATTAATTTAGGAGGAAGTTGGGATGAACATATTCCGTTGATTGAATTTTCATATAATAATAGCTATCATTCGAGTATTCAAACTGCACCTTTCGAAGCTTTGTATGGAAGAAAGTGCAGGACGCCCGTTTGTTGGGCGGAAGTTGGAGATGTCCAACTAACAGGACCTGATATAGTCCTGGAGATGACATATAAGATTGTGCAGATACGTGATCGTCTCAAAGCTGCCAGAGATAGGCAGAAAAGCTACGCAGATAAAAGGCGTAAACCTCCGAAATTCGAGGTAGGTGATAAAGTGCTGCTTAAAGTATCACACTGGAAAGGGGTAATGCGTTTCGGCAAGAAAGGCAAGTTGAGCCCCAGATACATAGGACCATTCGAGATTATTGAATGTGTTGGAACAGTAGCTTACAAGCTAAATCTGCCAGAAGAGCTCAGTGGAATCCATAATGTGTTCCACATCTGCAATTTGAAGAAATGCCTAGCCGACGAATCGCTAGCCATGTCACATAAGGACGTGCATATAGATGAGAGCTTAAAGTTTGTTGAAAAACCTTTGTCGATCGAGGATCGACATGTTAAGAAGCTTCGAAGGAAGCACGTACCGATTGTGAAGGTTAAATGGGATGCCCGTAGAGGTCCCGAATACACGTGGGAGATTGAATCCACGATGAAACAGAAGTACTCTCATTTATTTCAGAAAATCTCGAGGTTGAGATTTCTTTTAAGGGGGTGAGGATCTAACACCTCGTAAAATCACGACCAATATAATAAAGACACGTATCATGGACTTTAAACGTGTAAGGAATTAATTCCAAGGGACTAAAATTGTCAAACAATGTAATTATGTAAGTAAAGGGATCCAAAGTGTCAACATGCCATTCTTGTGCCTCTGATTGACCTCATATGAGGTTCGTATTCTTTAACGAATAAATTGTCGAACATTAAAAGCCGTTGTGCTTAAAATAAGGATCTTATGAAACATAGGGGTTAAAAGTGTCAACATGTTGAAAGTAACCTCTGAGTGACCTTTTAACGATCCCAAGAACATTGTAATAATTGTATGTATTGATCTCAAGAATGTCGGATATTAATTTTGTGGAGTTTCGAAGAAAACAAGACTTTTCGGTGACCGCTTAACGAAGTTAGTTTATGACCCAAGGTCCATAAAAGTTAACTATGGGGGTCCAAAATGCAATAAATGAAAGAAAAATAAAGTTTAAATGGACTAGAGACTGAAATTGAAAGATTTGGAAACTTAAAACCGATTCTTCCCTTTGGCGCGGGCCGCGTAAGCCAAGGCTTATGCTTACGCGGGCCGCGAGAGACTGCCAGTTACAGGCAGATGTGGACAGCTGCGAGTTTGGCCTGTTCCACCGCCTTAGAAAGCTTGTTTTCGATACCAGGGTCTGAGCCAACAGTATTATATGCATAGGGGACACCTGGGATCATCAGAAATCAGTTGTAGGCTTGTGTGGAATGATCTTGTGAATTTTGAAATCCTATATAAGGACCTCTTGTTTGCTAGTTCACTTGCACATTTCAAAATCATTTCAAAAACCATTCTCTGGAGCTCTCTGGACTTCAAGCAAGTTTTCCTCAGCTCCTATTTCGTGCTAAGAGTCCTTGTAAGCATTCTTAGCCTCTCTAGTTCAAGTTTTATTAGTTTAATGACCAAAAGTCAAAGCCGTCGTAATTAAGCTATGACTTAGTGATTAATCACTAATGGTCCAGCCATTATTCGAATTAAAAGTGGCTATGAGTTGGTAATTATGTAGGTAATAAACCCTTAAGAGGGCACCTACTGATTTTCACTCTAACTTGGTCAAATGTCGGGTCAAACTTAATATTAAAAAGTCAACAGAAGCTATTTTTGCAAATAAATTCATAACTAGCAATGCAGAGGTTATGGAACATATTTAAACACTAAAATAACTTGGTAAATAATATAAGAACATGTCTAGGCATGTTCAACCCGACAATTCTGAGTTGAGGCTCGGTTCGCAACCGAAAGTCGCAAAAGAAGACTTTTGCTTTAACTTTCAGTTCTGACCCGATTTAGCTTGTTTTAGATATGCCTTAGGGTTCCATTGGGACCATATTATATGTTAGTAAAACCCTCTGAGGTTATACTACATGGTTCCTTATTAATCCGATTCATTTGCATGTTTCCATTAATTGCTTAAATGTTGACCATAATGCCCTTTTGATATTAAAACGAGATTTTTGAAAATGTGAGAGGACAAAAACCTTTATTACTGATTTATAAACATGTCCTAAAGATTTGACATCAGTTTGAGGTCTAAATTAGGAGTTATGCTCAATATCGTAAATTGAAGCCTTTTTATTAATTAAACGGCATTTTGGCATAAAACCCATTTAAACCCGAATTTTGACACCAAGCTTCATACCTACTGATATAATATAATATTTAGGGATTTTTGGAATTTTTTTTTGAATTTTATACTGATTAAACTATAGAGTTTTAATGTAAACCCGGTATTGACGAAGTTGCCCTTTTCTCGGATAAAATGAGTTTCACATAATATTTTGATACCAAACCTTTTGCTACTGATTTCATATGATAAATAAAATATTTTGAGCTTATTAAACTGATCAAAAACTCAGATTTCTTTAAATAACCCGAAAATCGCCAAATACCGACTTTTTACACATTTTAAACGCATAGTATGGGTTAAAACTATTTTTAACACATAAGACTTATTACCCACTGATATTATAAGTAAATTTTTGTACTTTAACAATAAGTAAAAGTTTTAAACTCAGATTTCCAAATTTAACCTTTAAAGCCTATGTGAAAGGACCAAAATGCCCCTACGGTGCATAGTTTGGTTATAAATATAAATTTAACATATATGAAGTATCTTACTGATATAACTTGTAAAAATAAATATTTTTTTACTGATCATTTTAGACCAGAAACTCAGATTACTAACTAACCTCTTTTATAAGCATTAAAATGACCAAAATACCCCTACGGGGCATAAAATGGTTTTAAAATTCGTTTTGGGCATAATGGAAGGTATCCTACTGATATCACAACATATTTAAAGCATATTAACTTGTGGAACCTGTTCATGACTCTTTTGGTTACCCGTTATGCTTTATACGCGTTCGATACGGTTTATGTAACTAGTTTACATAAATTAATCGAAACGGGTCAAACCTTATCATTTTTACCTCAAAATCCAGAATGTGTTTAGTTTACCCATATTATACAAGTCTTCATACTTGTCGGGTCTAAACCACATTCTAATCCGGTCTTCGCTTAATCTTGCGTTTTGAACTGTAAACCTTTCATTAAAACTAACCGGTCTAAGTTTAAACTTAAGTACGACCCGTTAGAAACCTAATAGGTTATTAAAACCTTCGTTCCAGATTTAGGAGCCCAGTAAAAAGATATTTGCATTCGTTGATTGTTATACGGCTGGGATAAAAATTACATTTTGCTCAGGTAAATACTTTTAACTTGTTTTCCATTAATACGGGCTTGGGATACGGTATTATAATAATACCGCTTGGTCGGGTATGTAGTTATTTTAAATCAGATTGTGATTAATATATTTACATAACCTGTTTTAATCTGTTTTGTTTGGTGCAATGCCTTTGGGGGGTTAATGACCATATCCTGGTTATCCTCGGCTCATTCATTGAAATGGCCACGACTTAAGCACGGGGTGCAGGCATACACCTGACAGTTGCGTATGTATAAAAGGTATCCCACAATAAGGAGTTTTCCTTGTGGGCATTATACTTGTGGTGTGTCAGTTAATCTTGTCTGGCTCTTCTAACCGGCCCTGACGGACGACAAATATATAAAACTATATACAAGATTATTTTTAAATAATTGTCCCAAGTTATAAAAGATTAATTGTGTCTTGTGCATCAAAATAAATTTTCTTAAAATATTTTCAAAAGAGTCGGTTAATTGTATTTACCAGTGTAAACTGACGTATTTTCCAAAAAGGTTAAGTGCAGGTACTACACGAAATGGGCTGGCCACTCCTAGTATCGAATAAAGAGCCTTGCAAACTTTTGATGCTTAAATCTGTTGAACAATATTTCTTTCATTTAGATCCGCCTATTGATCATTTTACATTCCGTTGTAATACTTTATGTTACTTTCATTCGGTTTGTAGTATTATTACTTTTAGACTTCCGCTGTGCATTGAACTGTGATAAATTGACTATGATGATATCAACTACGTCACGATACTCCCCACCGGGCCCACCGGTTATACGTGGAAATATCGGGGTGTGACATCCCTGTTTTCCGATACCGTTACTTTCGTTACCGAACGGGTACCGTGCTCATCCCGTTACAAAACGAAACGAATTGATAACGTTCGAATTCCCCGCCGCGTAGTGCGGGAAATTTCACTAGTTTAAAATATTTAGGAAATGAGTATGATTTTAGCTCAACACGTGTGATTCAAACAAAAACTATATACTAAATGGGTGGGATTGTAAATAGTATCACCCAACTTAGCATACCTCTTGTTAAAGCAACAAGAGTATGGGAGGGGAAGGTCCATGATCAACTCCAAAAGATAGTTCCTTGATCGGAATTTGTAATCAAAAAACACTGTTAGCCCAACGCGAGAGGTGGCCTCCCGCGTTTGAACTCCGGTGTGAGAATCAGTAGAATGATCTTGAGAGTCTTAGCAAAGAGAATGGATAAGAGTTTTTGAGTGAGAGTGAGAGAGATTAACTTACTTTCGGCTGGAACAAGACTCTCCTTTTATAGGCAGATTGTTCTGCCCAAAGGAGCCTCATGCCAGCTTTACACCTTCTAGTCTTGATAAATTTATCCTTCCCTGATGTTGCTTGCAGGGTTAGCCTTGCCTCTTTGGGTATGTTTCAGGTTTTGTGTGTCTCGAGGACACCTTTATGCTTTGTAGAGAGTTGTCTTATCAGTTTGACTTATTCAATTCAAGTCCCAAGGTTATACAGTAACCTTAGATTCCTGTCACCAGTTTTTGGTATGTTAGCTCCTGGTCAGGAGCTTCCAGTTTTTGACTTACAACTTCTTTTTTCAGGTTTGTGTTTAGCGCTCTTTGTTTTATATTCACGATTGTTGTTGACTTTGATTTTGCTGACCGGGATCTCTGAGTACCCACGTCATCAGCCCCCAGTCATGAGTATCGGTATTGTAAATAACAGTACTTATGACTCTAAGTTTAGGGTTTTTGTTTTTTGACCTTCCATTTTTTCTCAAAAAAGGTCTTTAGCTATCTTGTTCATGCTTGTGTGATATGTTAGATAAAATGTGAGTCATTTCTGTTAGGAGAAAAGGGGTGCATTTTATCGAACTGATGTACTAGAAGCATTAATTTTTTCATTTTTCTGGCCACGGACTTCTCGTCGGGAGGTGTGGTCCTAACCTTGGCCTTTTATTTTAAGCTTCTTTGCTATTTTATCATGGCCTTTTACCATTAAGGCCCATATGCTCACTTGCAGATTTGGGAGGCCCAGACTTGACTGATGTGACAGTTCCGCCAGGGGGGTCTTCGAGTGCCCTAGGTTGCCAGCTGTGGCAGTTGAATCCCACCCCTCCATTTGTCAATTTTCATTTGGATTTGAATTTTGAAACTTTATATCTTTCCATAACAGCCCTCATTTGCTTTTCAACTTCTCCTTTTCGTTTCTGATTTCTCTGTTTTACCCGGCAGTTTCTCCGGTGGTTTCCTTCTTATAAACTCAGTGAGTCATTCTCATTTTTTCTTTATCTTTCTCATGGCGTCAAATAAAAATGATATGCTTGTCCAATTTTCAAAGCTTACCCAATCGGACATTGACCACTTCCGTGCCGATTATGGTATTGATCCTACCCTCGAGACTCTGGTTCCCGGGAAAAGAATTGCAAATCAATGTCCGTCGGGTTTTCTTGTGTTTTATACCCGGATTGTTGATCAACCGAACTTGCAATACCCATTCACAAACTTTTTCTTGAAGTTTTAAAGTACTATCGTCTTTCTTTGGGCCAGTTGGCCCCTGTTAGTGTTGCTCGTGTGATGCACTTTGAAATTCTTTGTCGAGCCCTTAGTTATGAGCCTTCTCTTTTGATGTTCCGTCGTTTTTTCCGGCTTGCCCGGAATGGCGATTGGTACACTATTGAGAAGACTCAATGTGAGCCTCCCCTTCTTTCTGCCACTGATGGTCATACTTATGCCTGGAAAAATCAGTTCTTTTTATTTCCGAATGGTTGCTTCCTTTCACTGTTGTTCCTGGTAAATTTACTAATGTTTTAAACGAAAAGGAGCCGGAGGTTCATGAACTCGAACAGAGGTTACTCCTTAGGCTTCGTGCTTATCGTTCCAAGCTAAGGGCTTACCCGGAGGAGCTTCTTATTATGTTGGGTATCAGTCAAGATTGGGTTGAATCTGGTTTTGATGTCACACCCCAACCAATGGCGGAAACATCGGGATGAGACGAAGTGTGAAGATTGCTCGAGACATCATAACGCTATTTGTGGCAATATTTAATTTAAACCATTTTCATTTCATAACTACCTTGTCAACAATACAAGAATGTCAAATAGCAAGTTTCAAAATACGAAATCATCATATCAAGATTTGATACAACATTTTAGACCTAAACGTCTAGGTGTGTATCTAGGCATCGATGCTACTTCATTTCATTTCATCGTCATCAACCTGTAGCATGTTAAAAATAAAAGTCAATGCAAAAGCAAAGGCGAGTATACAAGTTTGGTACGTACATAGCAAAAGATAAGTTTTGAACAATTCCTTATAGCAAGCATGTGATTCAAGATAAACATAAAAACATGGTATGTGTCTAACGTATCAACCAAGAAAACGCAATATGCTCATGACATAACCAGATAAAGGGGCGGGTCGTTAATCCTATAGCGCTACATATGTCACGGTTTGGCTCATCATACAAGTTAATGATAAGTTCAACACATAAGATAAATCCAAGTTTAAAGTATCAAGCCATCACGTATACAAGCATGTTAATAAGAATGTTCATGTGTTTAAGCAAAAGTTCATGTGTAAGTTGTTGATAGATAAACATGTTACACCCCAAAAGTGATAAAAGTAAAAGGGGGAAAATACGAGTATACTCACAATATCGCATAAGCTTTCCGATTATCCAATGTTGACGAGGGAATGAGTTTAGGAGGATTAGACACCGAGGAACCTTAACGGACAAACGAAGGCGTATGAGTGATCGGAATTATGACGGAGGAATTTAATTGGAATTTAGAGTGTATTTAGTTGACATAAATATATGTTTATATAAATATGTATATACACGTTATACAGTTTAAGTAATATTTCCAAATAACAAGTCCTTTTGAATTAGGTTTAATACAGTTTAAGTAATATACATATTATGCAGTTTAAGTAATATTTCCAAATAACAAGTCCTTTTGAATTAGGTTTAATACAGTTTAAGTAATATACATATTATACAGCTTAAGTAATTACATCAAAAGTATTGTTGAAATGTTGTCAAAATAAAAATAATTATACATTTATAGCTATTTTATAAAAATTAATCGAAGTTGATAGGTTTCGGTTTATAAAAGTAGCGTGTTTCGTTTTACGGACTTTTACGAAAAACGGGCAGAGTTTCCTCTGTTTTTGGACGATCCCGACGACACAAGTTGTCGATCTATTTTCAAGATTCAATAATAAACGCAATAATATAATTGTATGTATTTTTCTTATGCTAGTTTTACAAGATATATAACATTCGGTTCGTGTAAAACATAATATTACAAGCGTGTTCAAATTGTTACCATTTTGTTTGTAGACTGACTCTGACCCGACACGAGACCCGAAACACGAAACTTGA
>JARYGA010018151.1:0-44917 GCA_030545235.1 Helianthus tuberosus
CAATCTGGAAGAGTGGATGCCTGTACTCTGAGTTTTCTGTCTAAGGCTAGAGTGTTCGTACAAATCCACATAATCGTACCAATCACTCTTACCTGGGAACTCTTGGGGTGAGTGTCCACTTATAGGCTAAAGCATGTCTTCGCGATACATTATGGGGACCTAATTACTTTGATTCAGCCTTTGTGTGTTGTTTGTTTGTTTCGTGGTTCAAACAAACGACCATCATCCATGCCTTTTTGGTCGGTAATTGTAACATCCTATTCTTACCCAATGCCGTTTCACTTGTTTTCTCTCATGCTTCCTCTTTTAGAATGCCTCCACGACGCGACAATCAGGTACCTAATGAAGAACTGGCAGCTATCATTATGCAGCAAATGGCTGCTGCAATCCCAAACATCATTGTTCAATCTAACCAAGCCCTCAACAACAATAATGCTCCCTGTAACTTCAAGACATTCAACTATGCCAAGCCATCAAATTTTTCTGGGTCCCAAGGAGCAACTGCACTTCTTCAATGGTTCGAGAGCCTAGAGAGCACCTTCAGACATGTTCAGTGTCCAATCGAGCGAAAGGTTAAATTCGCATCTAGTGTCTTTGATAAACGAGCTTTAATATGGTGGAATGGTGTGATGAGGGATAGGGGTGCTGAGGTAGCACTGGCTCAAACATGGGAAGAGCTTCGAGCTCTAATGATGAAGGAATTCTATCCTCGTCATGAGATTAGGGCATTGGAAAGGGAATTCGACGATCTTAAGCAAGATAGCGGTGAGTATCGAGCCTACACGGACCGTTATGAGGAGTTAAGTCTGTTATGCCCAAACATGGTTACGCCCTTGGATAAGGCAATCGAAAAGTACATTGATGGCCTCCCTGACTCAGTACAAGACATTGTTACTAGTAGCAACCCCACTACAGTTAGGCAGGCCATTGAGCTATCCGCTACCTTGACTGAATCCCAGATCAGGAAAGGTAAACTTTTCCGAAAGGGTGATAAGAAACCGATCGAGGAATCGAAATCAAAGGATGAACAGACTGAATCCGCCAATAAGTCAAAGAAGCGAAAGGCTTCTCAGAACTTCGCCATGGTTGCCCACAATGCTCAAGCTGTCCCCAACCAACCGGCTCAACCCCCTGCTAGGAAGCCATACAACGGAAGTGCACCTTTGTGCAACCAATGTAGCCTTCACCATCATGCCAATGTAAAGTGCCGCAAATGCCAAACTTGTGGACTTATAGGCCATACAGTAAGAGTCTGCCCAGCTGCAGCTGCACCCAATCAAGTTGGCAACAATCCTGCTCCAGCTCGTTTTCTCCTGGGGTCTTGCTACAACTGTGGCGAGATGGGCGATTTCCAAAGGAATTGCCCAAAGCTTGCTAATGCAAATCTAGCACAGGGATGAGCATCTGACCGACTGAAAGACAACACTATTTAGAAATTAATCAAGCCTTATGTATTATTTTCTTTTGTTGTCAAGGTCTATGAAACAGTTGTTGATGTTGTTTATAAATAAATCTTTTATTTACATTGCAATGTATTTTTGTGGTTGCATGAATAAACAACATATCCCCTACAATACCGACAATCAAGGAATCATATTCCTTGAAGAGCATACTATTCCCAAACTCTTCCATTTTATGATCTCTTGCGTTTTCCTCGAAAATCCTAAGCACCCGTTTCTTCCAAGGAAACGAAGTACAAGGCGTAAGTTACAACTCTGGACAAATACCCAAAGTGCCTCTATAAATTCTTAATAGGGTACCTAAGGGTATTTCCGTAAGTCCTTAATTGTTGTGTATCTTAATTCGAATGTTATGATTCCTTGTAATCAAAAATCAAATTTTTGGAAGATCATCCTATCTTTTCAGATAAATTCTTGAGGACGTTGAAGTCCATCGACTGGGTTCCTGGTATACCTTGAATACCCATGTTCAAATCAACGTCAAATTAATAACAAATTAATAACCAAGAAAACAATTATGTGCTTATGTGTTTATGGGTTGACCCAATCAAAGTTGTCTCAAGCTTGTTCAAATTCTATCCCTTTCACATTATAAAACAAACTGTGCGAACCGTGCAAGAAATTACATAATTATAGATGCATACATAATTATGGAATTTAGTGCACAGAAACCACATCAAGTTTTGTCATGTGTCTAGAGTTAATTCTATTCATTTCCATTTTTGTAGGATCGTTTTCACGACCAAACGAGTCGTTCAGAAGAGTTTTTCCTCAATACGAGAGGTGGAAACAAACGTATCGAGTTGATTCAACTTGCAATTCACTTTAAACTGTCTTTTGATTGATATAACAACGTTTTACAGCGAGTCGACACTTCGGCAGCACTTTGGCTCTCAAACCGGAAAGTTACAAATGACTTGGCACACCTAGTATTTATAGGCAAGGTGATTTCGCACGGAATAGCACAAACGAAATCACATTCACACGAAATTACTATTTCGTGCGAAATTAGCAAGTGATTTCGTGTGAAATTACAATTTGTAATTTCGTGCGAAATTACCTCCCAACCTATTTTTGACATATTTCTCGTACTACGTGTCCTGATCTATCTATTCTAATGCAAGACTCGATACAAGACGAAGTCGACAGACGGTTGCACTAACAGACTCCCCCTCAAATGTTGACGAAGTCTTCAGTGTCGAGTCTTCAACCTCCAGTCTTTATCAGTATTTTCGAACTTTTCCAAAGTATCTAACAGTGTAAAGCATCCTCAATCTCTCTCTGCTTCTCATCTCTAGGATCTTGACCTGGCTCTAATCTCTTTCTAATTCTTTTGATCAGATCTCTTGATTCCTTAAGATCATCAGCATCAACAGCTTGCGTGAACTTCAAGATTTAAACTTGGCTCTACAATCTTCAAACTCCCTCTTGATGTCTTCAGACTATCTCTTTCGATAACCTAGGATCATAGTCTGAAATAGTTCTTGTTCCAAGATCGTGACCTGGCTCTCAATCAGCTCAGGTATCAGAATCTACCTAACCTGCACATTCTCTACCTCAAAGTAAATTTCTCAAATTTAAACTTTGACAATTTTAGAAATCTCAAGTAGAAATAAAATGATTTAACATTTAAAAGTTTCAGATGACCATATGTAGGCAAACATTCAAAATTTTTATTCACTGAAAATCACTTGAAGAATTTCTTTATACACACTCTCCCAAACCTGTTCACACTCGGAATTTTGAAAAACAGCTCTTCAACAACAGTTGTCAAAAATCTTTTTGTATTTTCAAAAAATTATGCTAAAACACTCTGAAAATCTTTTTGAATTTTTTATTATAAAGAAATGCAGTAAAGAAATATTTACAAACAAATTTTTTGTGAGTTTGTGTAAGAGGATCATATCAGTTTATGAGACAAATCACCAACACCTTAAGCTTTAAACATATTAAGTTCTAAACGATTCACTTAGATTGTCATTATACTGATCCACTTAAATTTTCACACAAAGTTCAACTGTTTCGAGATACGAGATTAATGTTTTAAGCACTTGAACTTATTCGCGTGTCCCACCTCAGAATATACTCCCGTATCCAGATCCCAATATTCAGTCTTACAAGTGAGTATACCTAGATGATATCTGTAAAGGGTTAAATGCGAGGGCCATGAGAGCTCAGGCTATTGCTTCCGCAAAATCAGAGAGATGATGGCTTCGACTTTAGGTGTGTTCCCTTTAGAGCATCTTTTCTTCAACAGCACATGATTAGCATTTTGCAATGTTTCATCATTTTTTATGCTGAGGGGGGTGCTATATTTCAAGCAAGTGAAAAGCATTATACGAGGACTAGGCCATTGCTTCCGCAAAATCAGAAGTCCCGGGATAATACCCCAGATATCACTGAGTATAAAGACCTAGTATCTCAGAAAGAGGGACCTTTCAAACAAGATTTCGGGGGTTACCTATATATCCGAGAGATGTTCCCCACGAGATAAGTAAGTTTGAAATTTAGGTTTATATCTCGACACAATCTACTAAATGTGCAAAAACCTACTGGCACATCATCAGTGAGACCGTTTATCACATTTTAACTTTCCAATTCTTTAGCGTGCTGTGATAGTCCACTGATGTACTATCATTTCCTCTTTTTTACAACAAAACTCATTTTTGATTTTATCATGTTTTTGACTTTTTCAAATTTTCTAATGTTTTTGGATTTTCTGAAATTTCTTACTCCCCCTAAAATTCAAAATCATTTAAAGGAAATTTGAAAACAAACTGTACAAGGTAAAGTGACAACTGATTTTCAAGCTTCAATTCGCCATCCACTTGGCATAAACAATCAGAACTCCCCCTTATAACAAACTATTTTCCCATTATGATTTCAAAACACTTAAGTTTGTTTTAATCAAATGGTTTTTCCGTAAAATTATTTTTGTTGAAAACACTTGTAGATTAGGGGATCAATTCATTACCTTGTTCTTTCAACTTCAACCTTTTGAAACAATCAACAAATATCACTTGTAGAAAATCAAGTACAACTTAATGTCCCTGATTTACCACTTGTAGGTCAAAATATCACAATTGTGAATTTCTCAAGAAAGATGCCGATTCCTGCTCCACGCTTACCAACCTGCGAGCTCCGGCAAGTCCTGGTTTTCAATCATAATAGGTTCCATCCCAGTCACAAACCTGGGATGACCCATCTTTACCTGATTTCTTCGTTTTCTTCTCATAAAATTCCTTTACCCCTTTGACCTTCCTGTCAACCATTTTTCCAAAAATACTTTGAACTGTGGGGTTAAAGGCTTTTTCAACATCAAAATCTTTCTTTTCAGAGAAAAACTGATTTGAAATTTCAACTTTACCAACTTTTTGCTTAAAATTTTCAGCCCCCAATGGTGGAAAATTTGCATCATCCATTGGTGGAACTGATGTTTCAATTTTTAGCTCAACTTGTGGCTCCTCTGACTTTATGGAATCAGATTCATCGCCAGAAAATAGCTCCTCTGATTTTGACGAATCAGAATCATTGCTAGAACTATCATCAGATTTCTTAACTACCCATTTTTGGTTGTCAAGATTTGCTTTTCTTTTGTAAAATCCTTTTGAACATTCACCAACCTCAAACTTCGAATTTTTGAAAACTTTGAATTGTTTAGTTGGTGGTTCATTCTCAACCATCTTTTCTTTCAATTTAAGAGAAACTCCCTGTTTTGTTTGAATTGCCTTTGGACAATTCCTGGCAATATGACCAATTGTTTTGTATTGAAAACAGGTTCTCGTTTCCTTTTTCTGAACAACTTCTTCATTTCTTCTTGCTTTTTAGCAAGGAATTCTTTGTTTGTTTGCTTTCTGAACAATTGCTCTTTTTCTTCTTCAGTTGATATTCCTGAAACAAAAACAGTTTTTGGTTTATAAGTTTTTTCATTTTTATGATTTTTCGATGGAATAAATCCAAGACCTTACCTTATGAAATTACCGTTATGGTTTGGTTTCTTTTGAAAACCAGAACCAGAACTGTAACCCTTTTTCTTGTTTAACCGTTGTTGATCTCTTGAGGTGTACTTATTTGGTTTTTCAGAAAGATTTACATCTTTTATTTCAGAAATATTAATTTCTGTTATTTTGAAAACCCTTTTTATCATTTCTGATTTAACACCTCTTATTGGAAATTCTTCATCAGAATATAATTTGTCAGAATCATTCAAAGTATAAGCCACTTTGAATGTTTCATCATTCAAATTAGATTTTGATAACAAAAACTCTTTATTGTAAACCCGTTTCTCCTTTTTGATTGTTGGACTAGACGTTTCAGACTTTGACTCTGAATTTGACTCCAACTTTAACTCCTCAGTTTCATCTTTATCCAACACTTGATCGACCACTTTCTTTATTAACTCAGACTCATGATCAGTGTCAGACGATGTAAAAGTGACATCAATGTTGTCTTGCAAATTTTCTGAAGACTCAGACTCCCACTGTAAGTTGGTTGCCTTTTTGACTCTTTCTGAATTTGGATTTCATGGAGAATATCCATTTTCAAGCGGAGGCGGACACTTTGTATAACTAAAACCTTTTTTCTTACCAGAATCATTTACTTCAGTATCCTTCTTCTTTTCTTCAGATATTTCTTCATCAAATGCTTTCATGCCTTCCACTGTTGGATAAATCCTGTCAATAACATAAGAAGTACATGAGTAACTTTTTAACAATCTATTTACTCTTTCTGTTTCAATCCTCTGAGTTTCCAGTTTCTGTTCCAGAATAGCACACTTCTCAATGTAATTGTTCACCACTTTCTGCTTTGTCATGAAAGCTCCTTGAAGTGTTTTCATTGCTGTTGCTTGTTCACTGCTTGACTGATTGTACTGATTCATTGCTTTGTTCAGAACATCATAGGATTCTTTCAATCTGTTCATGTTTTGAATCAAAGTACTGTTTTGCTTTTTCACTGCTTCACAATTCTCACATTTCACCTGAATCTTTTGTGCATTAGCTTCTGTATCAACTTTAAAAACTAGAACTTCTTTTACTTTTCTTTTGATCACAGGAACTTCTTCATCATCACTGCTGACTTGTTTCTTAGCTTTCTTCTTTTTTTTAAACTTTTCCATCATCACTGTCACTCTCTTCCATCATTCTTAAGTGCTCTTCCATTCTCCTTGCATAATAATCATCATTATCACTGTCTTCAGCAACTCGAGCAACAAAAGCTTTGTGATTTGAAGTTTTATTAGGATCATGATCATCCCAACTGAAATTTGCCCAGCTAAACCCTTCTGATAATTTTTCATCATCTTGGTTTATCAAACATGCTTTACTGCCAGCTGAAACATATTTGTCCCAATTGAAACCTTTTGATGATTTTTTATCTTCTTGATTCACCATACTAGCTCTTTTTGATGATTCTTCAATCTCCTTCCTGGCATGAGCAGTTTGTGGTTGTTGTTGATGTGGTTGTTAAGCAACTTGATGATAAATTGCTTTCCGATAGTAATCATTGTTGTTAAACGGATTTTGAGCTCCACTTGCTTCGCGATTTGTGCACTCTCTCTTGAAGTGTCCTTTTTCCCTGCAACGAAAACAAGTAACTTTAGATTTATCAAAACCTAAAGTAGAAACATTTGCATCACGGAAATCATCTCTTCCCGTAATTTGTTTAAACTTTTCGGCTCTCCTCAAAACACTCGCCAAACTCCACTTTATATCCATCAATTCCATCTCCTCAGCATCAATCTGATCGTAATCCTCTTTTGTCAACATTGGATTCCCGATATTTCCTGCTACTAGACTTCCATATGATTCCAGCACAGTTCCCAACAAAGACATGTGACTTTTTGCAACCTCTTCCAAAAAATTTTGATCATTTTCAAGGTTTAATACAATGTTGCATTGAAGCATCTTGCCATTCTTTGTTGTTGACAAGTTTGGATCAAATGATGAATATGAAGAAAAACTTGTTTTGCTGTTTGTTCCTTTAGATGACCCTCCAGACAAACTCTTAGCATTGAATGCAGTTTCAACCTTTGGTGACATGTTGGTCTTATCACTAATACCTCCTTTGTAATAAAGACCAATATCTTGTTCTCCATCAAAATCTTTCATTCTTGAAATCTTTCTTTGTTCCATTTCCTGAGCTTCAAGTTTTTCAATGAACTTACTCAGTGTCAAATTGATAAAATCTTTCTTATTTCTTAACATTATGAGATATGTGCCCCAAGTTTCATGTGGCAATGCATCGGCTAATTTTTCAATCAACTCTTCATTATCTTTTGTGATGCTCACCCTCTTCACGTAGACTAACAAATTGCAATATCTTTCGATGATCTGCTTAGTGTTTTCAGTTCTCAAACCACGAAATAGATCGAATTCTTTCTTCAAAAGTGATTTTTTATTCTTAATCATCTCTTTACTACCGACAAACTTTGATTTTAATGCTTTCCAGATAGAGTAAGCAGTTCCATTGTGTTGCAATAAAACCAAGATATCTTCCTTAACAGCTTGATGCAATAAACTCGTCATCATCTTTTCATCTTTGTATTTCTTTTTCTCTTCTGCACTTAGATCTTTAATTTCAATAATCTTCTCATCATCAGTCATCGGTCTAACATATTTCGTTTCAACACATTCCCAAGCATCCAAGTAATTTGCTTGTACCCAATTCTCAAATCGTTCCTCCCATCCTTTATACTCCTCGATATTCATGAGCTTTGGCGGTTTTTGCATGGTACCCGTTTCGTTTTCCAACATTGTGTTTTGTACAATGCTAATCGGAGTTGCAAAGGCGTTGTAAAATTCCTCTTCCATGATTCGGTTTTACAATTTTCATAAATCAGACACTTTCAAACGAAATCAACCCTTCAAACGAAATACCCTTTGGAGCGAAATACCCTTTCAAGCGAAATAACCAATCTTGTGCGAAATCACCGTTTTCGTGCGAAATAAGGTGATTTCGTGTGAAATACTCAAACGAAATTCCAATTTGATGCGAAATAACTGATTTCGTGTGGAACTCTCAAACGAAATACCAATCTGGTGCAAAATAACTGATTGCATATGAAACTCTCAAACAAAATTACAATCTGGTGCGAAATAAGGCTTATTTCATACGAAATACTGCTGATGTCATCATCTCGAGCTGTTTTTGCCAAAATTGATTAGGTTTTAAGCCGATTTTAAATCTGAAACTTTCCAGGGTTTGTTAAAACACTATTGTGCATATAATATGTGAATTTCAAGACATTTTGACCATGAAATCAAGTTAATTTAGAAAAACAATGTGTAGAAATCAGATTTTGCAGCTGAATTGGTATGAACTCTTCCTCCTGAGCTCTGATACCACTTGTAGGATCATTTTCACGACCAAACAAGTCGTTCAGAAGAGTTTTTCCTCAATACGAGAGGCGAAAACAAACGTATCGAGTTGATTCAGCTTGCAATTCACTTTAAACTGTCTTTTGATTGATATAACAACGTTTTACAGCGAGTCGACACTTCGGCAGCACTTCGGCTCTCAAACCGGAAAGTTACAAATGACTTGGCATACCTAGTATTTATAGGCAAGGTGATTTCGCACGTAATAGCACAAACGAAATCACATTCACACGAAATTACTATTTCGTGCGAAATTAGTAAGTGATTTCGTGTGAAATTACAATTTGTAATTTCGTGCGAAATTACCTCCCAACCTATTTTTGACATATTTCTCGTACTACGTGTCCTGATCTATCTATTCTAATGCAAGACTCGATACAAGACGAAGTCGACAGACGGATGCACTAACAATTTTTGACGAAACACTCGTTGAAAATGACTCCGTCCGTTCATTTTCGTTTCTGAAGAATGTCCGTTGAGGGAAATGAATATCCTTTTGAGTTAATTCTATTCATTTCCGTTTCTGATGAAGCACCCGTCGAAAATGACCCCGTCCGTTCATTTTCGTTTCTGAAGAATGTTCGTTGAAGGAAATGAATGTCCTTTTGTCTATTCTTTCATTTCCATTTCTGAAGAATACCCGTCGAAGAAAATGATTATCCATTCATTTTCATTTTTGTTTCTGAAGAATGTCCCTTGAGGAAATGAATATCCGTTTGATTATTCCTTCATTTCCATTTCTGAAGAATACCCGTCGAAGAAAATGATTATCCGTTCATTTTCATTTTCGTTTCTGAAGAATATCCATTGAGGAAATGAATATCCGTTTGATTATTTCTTCATTTCCATTTCTGAAGAATACCTGTCGAAGAAAATGATTATCCGTTCATTTTCATTTTCATTTATGAAGAATTTCCATTGAGGGAAATGAATATCCTTTTGGTTATTCCTTCATTTCCATTTCTGAAGAATGCCCGTTGAGGAAAATGACTCTGTATGTTCATTTTTGCTTCCTGAAGAATGTTCGTTGAAGGAAATGATAGGATTATGCCTTATCTTTGATGGTTATTTAACACAAAGTCATAGACAGGCTCCTGCGAATAAATTTCGGGACGAAATTTCCTAAACTAGGGGAGACTGTGACACCTGTGCCTCTGTGACCATCAAAAAAATACCAAATCAATGAAATATTGAGTTTCATACTTGGGATTTGTATAAATATGTGTATCATGTGCACATATCAATTCATGTTCGATTTCGAGCTTTAAATCGCTTTTTGGAATGTTATACGCGATCTGATGCGTAAATATAACCAGTTTAATGCAACAAACACTCCGAAAACCGTTATATAGGCTTAACATACCTTAAATAACCTTTACATAACTTAGAAATAAGTTTTGGATGGTTTGGTGTGTCGAAATCAAGTTTGTTCGATCGCAGGGACTATTTGCGTCAAACTGCAAACTATACCAATTCGTATAGTAACGAACGTTCTTGAACTTGATCATAAGTTAAACATGCCCTAAATATACTTTACATAGGTTAGAAATAGGCTTTGAGGTGTTTTGGTGCGCAAAAATAAACTTTATTGATCAATAGGGACTAAAAGCGTCAAAAAGTCCATAAGCTTGCATTTTCACGCATATCTTACGTTCTGAATATATCCGGACATCCAAAAATTTATGTAATCATTAAAATATTTTATTTTAGTGATTGGCATGATAAAATTCCACTCGTCGCGTAATTTGGATCGTTTTTGCGTTCATTACGATTTCCGTCGTCATTAACCGAACAACGCAACCGTACGACCAAACGAACCGACATCCGAGATATTTTTGAGCACATTTCAAGTTCCCTATACTTTAAATTTATTTTAGAGCCTTGAAATGGGGTTAACGGGGCTTAAAAGTGCCAAAAATCAAGTTTTACAAGTACAAGGACCATTTTTGAAATTTCTGGCAGATACATTGAACTTGGTCCATTTTTGAGGTTTTGATGTTTTAACCCAAGGTTTTGCACTCTATTGGCTGGAATTTGATGGTTTTAAATATTCCCATGGTTTTGAAAACCATGTGCCCAAGTGGAGGGCCAAGATCGAAGCACGAAATGCGAGAAACGATCCTAACGGTTCTTCGAAATCTATAAATACCCAAGCTCTCATTCCATTTTCCTCACACCTTGATCTAATTTTATGCCCTTTGTAAGTTTCTTTCATGCTTTTATGCGTTTTTAAGGGTAAAAGTCAAACATTGTTTGACTTTCTGCTTTGACCAGTCTTTGGTCAACACAAAGTTCGTTTGAACTTCGCAACGTGAGCGTAATCACGATGGTTATAGTCCCATGTGACTATACCTACTGATTACCACGCTGATTAGGTGTAGTGACGAGTCATAGTTTCGGTCAAAATGCGCGTTTATGCGTATTTTGCAACCAAACTATTCTTGGGTATCAAAACCGTTTGTTTTGATATCAAGCTTGTTTTCTAACTTCGTTAAACATGTTTTAACATGTTTAACTCGTCACTTTTAGGTTAGTGCTTATATAGGGTCGTGAGATAAGCCGTCTAAACAACCGCTTAGTCTTTCGAACCCGACCCGTTTGGTCGATCATTAGGATCCGACCAAGCATATATTGTGACCATAGTTGTATAGGGAATAACCTTCCGAGGTTATACCTTATGGCCACTTCGTTTAAGTAGTTGTATGATAGATAGTTTATATGCTTTAGGAAAATGACCAAAATGCCCTTTTTACGCATAAATTCATTTTAAGAATATGTAACCTAAATTTTGGCATCTAAACTAATTAGGCAACATTATTAGATGTGTTAAGGCATATAATACTTGTCATAGGACTAGTTAGGCGGTCCGAACGCGTTTTATGCGAACGACGCGTTAAAGTAGCGTAAGCTACTTAAACGGGTCATAATGGGTCGTAAGCACTTAGGTTAGGTTTCGTTTTAGTATGTAGGCTTTGTTAAACCATATCATATGAGTTCCAACACTCATTTGGTTTACAAAACCTCATCCTATCCGATCTTCCGATTTAGGTCCAGTTATTAATGTAGTTACCCATATTTGGTGCCGTTTGATTTCCGTGATCCCTCTAGCTTTCTTGGTTGTTATTCAAGACTTCTAAGCATCCTCAAGTGAGTACATAGTCCCCTTTTTTACTGTTTTAAACCATTTTGGGGTGATTCATATGTGTCAAATGTTTTCGAGTCTTTTAAAACAAATGCTATGGTTTATATTACTATTTGATTTATGTGAACCGTTCGTAACTGTTTGATATATGTGAACCGTTTGTAACTGTTTGATTATGTGAACCGTTTGTAACTGTTTGATTATGTGAACCGTTTGTAACTGTTTGATTATGTGAACCGTTTGTAACTGTTTGATTTATGTGAACCGTTTGTAACTGTTTGAACCGTTGGGTTAGGGAAGTGATTAGGTAACGGGGCAGGTGTGATGTGTTAAAAGCATGGTGGATACGCCGCTGGTACTTTCTATATATAAGTGCTTTTAACACATTATATATCGTTGCGTTATCTAGATCACTTGGGCAAGGTTATCAAAACAAGGTATTATTACAAGGTTTTTCTAACAATATAAACCATTCGAGTTTTATTTCAAAAACGATTTACAATTTGGAATTTTTTTATAAACAAATGTTTTGAGTTAAGATTCATGGCATCGAGGTTTTACAAATTATAATTTAATCTGCTTTGACTTGGTTATTTAAATTTTTAATATAAACGTTTTACAAAACTTGGTTTTCTAAATATCAATTAACAAAATTATTTGAGTTATTTCAAAATGTAAACGAGCCATGAATCCGACACTCACATAAAACCTATGTACTCGCCGGCATTTTTATGCTGACGTATTTTCACATATGTTTCAGGTACCATAGTTGATGATGATATTGGTGCATGCTCACATAGGAATGGATGAGGCCTTAGTGACTTAATAACAATGGACGTTAATTTGTTCATGTTTTGTTTCTAATTTCAAATGTAATGTAATACACTTAATTCATTAAAACAAAACTTCAATCCATGTGTTATGAAACAATGATTCTGTTACGACACTCACCGACGTTTCCACCACGATTTGTTGTTTTACGTGGTCGGGGTGTGACATGATAACCTTTCATTTTTTTGCAATCAAAGTAAGTAGTCTTTGAATAATCACAATCAATTAACCAAATTATGCAATCATGTCTATGTGATTGTAACAGTTAAACACATAACTGAAGTTTACTTTGAATCTAAAATCCGGAGGAACCATTGTTTTCTACAACTGTTTACAGCTTAATTTGGTAATTCTTAGTTTAATCAAACCAACAAACAACCGAGATTTACATTTTTTTCAATTAGTTCTTAGTTCTTAATTCATAACACTTTCCACCAGACTCCTCTAGATTCGATACCCTGCTTACCCTAGCTACCTAGGTTAATAAGGTTTTTTCATGACCCGTTCGACAATCATCACTTCTTCCACACCAGACGCCCCATTAGAATCCCTGCAATGTAGAAAATCCACATATTATTACAATGTAGAAAATTCACATATAAATTTAATAATGTTGACCAAAAAGAGCTAATCATTAAAATGTTTAAACAAAAACAAAAATTAATCTTATTTTTATGATCCCATAAAACTTTTACTTACCAAGAACACGGGGTACTTGACCCTATGTAGTTTCACCATCATCAGTTGACCCCCCCCCCAACCATACATCATATATTTTCCCCTGGTTGAACTGCAGATGACAACACCAAACAAAAAATGGTAAAAACAACAACATTAACCGATCAGTAAACTAACGCTTAAGTTGCTTAAGAGATAAAAAGGTGCTGGCTTAAACCTTCAGTTAAATAATAGGATTACAAAGTATAATGAAGAATATCATGACGCCATTGTAGCAAATCAATTATAAGAAGTTGGGGCATTTTAACTTGTTAACTAAACCATCTAAAGTATAATTATCAAGAAGGTATGTTACAAAGGGAACATACCACCTAGCCGGATACAAAGCTAACATCGGATGTGATTCTCCAATCAATTAATCTTCAGCCTCAAGGTTCCAAACAACTATTTCAAGATGAATACCATCAAATGAAGGATGATGAAGCAAACAGAAACATAAATCATTAAGGAGAGTTGTAGGAGGCTTCATTCATATCCGAGCAACAATTATCAAAAATCCGGCAAGCACAATCACTGGAACAAACAAGCTCCCATCGCAAATCTCAGATAAAATGCAGAAGCACAACAATCAGTCTGGTTCCCAATTAAATATCTGTTAAACCCTAGAGCCACACAGATCTCATGTGTAACACGAAATCAAAAGAGAGCATGCCGGAGTCACCCGGATACATTCATAATACAGGAACGACTCACTTATAAGACATCAAGATTATGAAGAGCCTGAAGGGTCACCAGGACTTGCTGTTAACCATACTAAGCCATTATATCCAGTTTGTGGGAAGGATTTCCAGCCAACCGTCTAAACGCATCCCCTAATAAAACAACACTTGCATCACTTATAATTATAAATCAAATATTGGCATCTAGAAACCACAGTAACCTGTTTAAATAAAGGTTAAAAACCGCATCTCAAACATAATCTACCTTATATGGTGCAAACTTCAACTTGCTTTAAGTCTGATCAAAGAAGTCATCTTTACTTTTACCCTCCAAATATGGAGGTCGAGTAAACATGGATTTGACTCTTCCAAAAAAACATAAATAAATCAACTGAAATTCATAATATATTCACAATAATCATCAAATAATCAAATATAAATCAACTAAAATGCGAAGCACCTAGGGTGAGGGTCAATAGAGATTTGAAATCGTTAAGAGACTCAAATCAACTTTGATATTCGTTTTTCACGTGGTCCTGATATCAAAACCCTATATTCTTTTAACCATCCACCGATCTAGGTCTTGCAAATCATATTTTACCATCCATTAGACTCTTGAATAATGTTTCTAAAGATTGAATAAAGAAAAATTGGATTATTTACCAAGTACAGAGATGAACGTCTTGATTCCTCAAATATTCTCCCGTATCTTGCTGAGTAACCATAAGTCCATTTGGCTCCATCTTTCTACACTTCTGAGTCGACTTCGTAGTAAACCCAAACCCTAAATCACCTGCTTTAAAAGCACATTCGACATCAAAATCACCACCACACCATCATATGCGTTATTATAAACAGCAATCCACCTTGAGTGAAATATCGAAAAAAGATAAGATGGAACTAAAGGAAATCGAGAGAGAGAAAGAGAAATGAATTTGTGTAATGAAAGATGGGTTTTACAAGGCCATGAAAGTGATGGAAATGAGTGGTGCAATTGGTATTAGGGTTTGAGAAGGTGCAGAGTTTGCAGATCTAGCTCTCTTTCTTTCTCTATCTCGTTTTGTCCCCCCTGAAACCATTTAAATTTTGAAACATGCCGCTCAGAAATCCTCCCGCTCATCGTATAAGCCTACAGGTCGCTTTCACAATTTGTACACTATGCTTTCAAGGCTTGTACTTTTTAAGTAAATGGCAAATAACCAAAGTTGCCCCTCTATATAAGCATCTTAGAAGTTATATTAAATTAAGTTATAGAAAAACCATATAAAATGAATTATCTATCAAATATAAGCAATTATCTACTCTTATTATTTTATTATTTATTTATCATACACTTACCATGTATCTATTTTGATGTCTAAAATATGAAAATCCGTAAAAAATGGAGTCCTACGCCTCTCAAAAGTTATTTTTTGTTAACAAACTAGTAAAAATACCCCGTGCTACGCGGCGGGAATTCGTTTGGTTAATGATGCGTGTGAAGTGTTATATATATTAGGTGTATATTTTAAGCCCTTTAACACTTTTTAGTCAAGTTTTAAATTTATAAAACACGATATTTTACTAACACTAAACACACATATGGGCAAGTGCACCCATCGTGAGCGTAGTATAGTGTTGGCAAGATACCGAGGTCGTCCAAGGACACAAGAACTTTTAGTACCGGTTTATCCTCAACGTCTAATCAAATCAAAAAGTTTAGAAAAATGTTTTAAACTAAGAAAAATAAAAACTAACTAAAATGCTGAAAATAAAAATAAAAGAAAAAACAGATAGACAAGATGAATCACTTGGTTCCGACTCGTGTATAGTGTAACCTTTGATTATTTCCGCACTTTTGCACTTATTTAAGAGATTATCTTAGTTATTGTAGTAGGCCCCTCTTTTGAAGGTGACATTACCCTCAACCCAGTAGTTTGAGTCAGCAATGATACAATCCTAAAGGGTCGGATTATTGAAAGATAATGAATTAAGTTATTAATGCAAATTATGGTAGGCCCCTCTTTTGGAGGTGACGTTACCCTCGACTAAGTAGTCTGAGTCAGCAGGGATACAGTCCTAAATAGCCGGGTTATAGTATTAATAGTAGTTAACTTATGAGGGGATCAAAGAGTTTGGACCCCCGCCATCCAATACCGTTAAGTATTGAAGGAGGTCCTACTAAATTTGACCCAGGTCCATTGCAGGACCTCTAAACGCTGAACAATGGCATGACTCTTACCAAACCGTTCCCTTAACCCCCGACCAGGTAGCCAGCATACCTCCATATAGACCGTGGAGATATGAATGGTGAAAATCTTTTATTTTATATAGACAGTAAAATAATGTCAAGACACCACGGACAAACGATAAGGAAGAATCACCTTCAACATAAGAAACTAGTTATTAAAGTCATTAATACAAAACCAAGTAAAAAGTGCGAAAAGATTAGAAATAAAAAGTATTACACTAGACACTTGTCTTCACCAAGTGATGTAAGAGACTTAGGCAAACATGGACTTGATTGTCAAGAGCTCTTACGATCAATCTTGGATCCTGAGACGACTCACACACTCTATGATGGACAATGGATGATGGTGGTGGATGATGGTGTTATGGTGGTGGTGGGTGGTGGGTGAAGTGTGAAAGAGGTGGTGTGCCAAGGGATGGTTTGAGCTTGAGCCAAGCACTCATATTTATAGGCGGAACAGAAGCTCGGGCACAGCCCCATGTCCAGTGGGCACGGCCCCGTGTCCACATCCTCTCTTTCTTCATTTAATGCAGCTTTGTCTTATTAGTTGACCACGCCCCCGTGTCCGCTAAGCACGACCCCGTGTGCAGAAGAATTTTTGTACTATGAAGATTTGCCTGGATTGTGCGAATCTTGTAGTTGACCACGGCCCCGTGTCCGTTGAGCACGACCCCGTGGTGGGCAATAGAAGCTTCTACCACTTTGTCTTTTCTGCTGACACTTGGGCACGCCCCCGTGCTGGCTGAGCACGGGGCGTGTTCAGTCTTCTGTTATCTTGTTTTGCTTGGGAAGATGCTGTCGTGGGGTCGGGCATGTCACGTCTTGTTCCTTTTCTTGTATTTATGTTAGATTTTGATGTCTTTTTGCTTCTTTTGTTAATTTGAGCTCATTTAATCCTGAAAATACAAAAGGAAGACAAAAGCACACTTTTTCCAACATTAGTACTAAAAAAGGGTTAGTTTTATGCCACAATTGATGTAATTTATATGTTGCATTTTGCACACATCAAATACCCCCACACTTGAATCTTTGCTTGTCCTCAAGCAAAACTCTTTAATACGTGGCTATTACACTCCCAAATGGAATGGGTAGAGAAGAAGGTTTTTGGGCTTGTCATAGAGTGTCGGGATTTCCAAGATTCTTTATTTAGTTTTATTTTTATTTATTTACAATCCTATTCGTCATGATTTATTTAAAAATTTTCATAAGATAAATTACTTATTAGGGCATAACATGCCTCTTTAAAATTTTATTTATATACAAGTTCACATACCTCACGGAGATCACTCAACACTCGGCCGAAAATGTATTTTTGTGGATCACTCGAGAGCGGCATGGAACTTACTCCCACCATAAGCTTGCCAAGCAATCAATCCTCCTCCTTTTTAACTTATATACCTTTGTAAATATCAAGAGGACTTTGTGGGTGAAGGGTTAGGCTTGGGTTAAAGGTAGGTGGTTGGGTTAGTGGTTAGTAGAAAAAGGCGAAAAAGCGTAACAAGCGTCGGTTTTCGTAAGACTTTTTATTTTTGTAACTTTTATTTTGATGAAGCTATTCTTCAAACAAAGTTATTTTTGATGAACTTGTTTGTTTATTTTCTCTTGCTTCATCATCAACACATTTTTTTTTCAAAAGTCATACGAAAGACCGAGCTAGTTACTAAAACAAAGGGTTAAAAATGAAAAAGGTTTTGGTGGGTAAAAGGGTGGTTGGTTTGGGTTATGAAATGAAAAGGTTTAGGCTCAAAGGGGCTAACTAGGGGGATTTTGGGTAGGTAGTAAAAAAAAGAAAAATAATGGTGTAGAAATAAAAAAAAGGGTTAGTCTTAATGCCTCAATCATTTACTTACTCGGGTTTAAGTTGGTAAGGACTGGGAATGTATCGTCATGGCAAGTCTAGAGTCGTAAGAACCAAGCGGCTATTCACACAAGAAACGAAAAATGAGCATTTAGTCTAATGATATGTAATTGTATGCTCAATAAAGGCTCAAAACTCACTTTTGTGGGAATGGGTTTTTATGTGATCAAGTATATATAATCAAATTTTAATTAAGTTTGCCATGCCTTTTCATAATTTTCTTATGTTGGTTCTTTTTATCACGACGCTATCGGTTGTAAATTTGTAAAAATATAACCTTTTTAGAACTTGAAATTCCCGAGTTAAACCTAGACAAGTAAAGAAAAATGAAAATTTTTGAAAAAATTTGGGGTGATTAGCGGTTCCAATAGAGTTTTGTGTAAGGCTTGTATTTAGGACTTGCAAGATTCAAGGTTTTAGCATCCCCCCCACACTTAAATTACACATTGTCCTCAATGTGTCCCAAAAATAAGTTTTTAGGTTGATTGAATGTGTAAAAAGGTGTAAAAAGCAAAAAATTTGTGTTACTGGTTACCTGGGCACGACCCCGTGTTGAGTGGACACGACCCCGTGCTCAGGTGCCAGTAATGAAAACTTACAGAAGGTGAACACGGGGGCGTGTTGGTTGAACACGACCCCGTGTCTGTCAAGGTCTGCAGAATTAAAACAAACAGCGGGTTCAGGAGAGTGGGCACGGGGGCGTGTCGGCTGGACACGGCCTCGTGTGGATAATCTGCAAGGTTGAAAAACATGTTTCTTTCTTCGGTTTTCCTGCCCCGGCTTTAGTAGTACTAATGTTTAGTACTCTAAGCCTCGTATGTACCTGTTTAATCAATACACACTCCACCAAAACATAGCAAACATCCTAAATTTACCAAGTTCAACATCCATGTCAACAAAGTTAAAAGAAAGATAAAAGCAGAAAATAAAAGAAGTTAGGGAAAGTAAATTGTTCAACACTTGGCACGCAGGCCTCAAATTGTTCAAGATTAGAAAAGGTTAACCTGGGGAATTACCAACCAACCGCTTCTTCCTCCGCTCCTCCCGCCTACTCCATGTCCTCGTCATCATCATCATCATCCCCTCCATGGCCTGCAATGTGGTCCCGGATATATCCAATATCATCTTGGATATCGGATATGTTTCTCTCGATCGCCCCAACCCGGTTGTATGTGTTGCTTGCCATATTGTAGGTGTTCCTGGTGCACATGAGGTTTTCCTGCAACAAATCATGTAAACTTTGAAAGTTAGGAAAACCGCCTCCTGAGGAGGAGGATTGGCCCGGATCACCATGGGGTTGGTACTGATACTGATGATGTTGTGGAGCGTGAAGGACAAGTGCTTCTTGCGGGTTCCATGCATGACCTTGCATCTTTTGAAAGCCTACCGTTCCGTCTTCAGCCTCATAAATTAGGTTCATTGAGCGACATATGTGTATATCCACCCTACCCGACCATGGGCTCCTCTCAAATGACCTAGGTATGCGGGTGAAGTTCCTGAAGAGACGGTACACCCATCCCCCAAAGAAGATAGGGGTCGGTTCACTTGCAAGGCGGTTATGATGCATGTTTCGGAGCATGAGGAACGGAACATCGAGCGGCCTGCGGTTATGGATACAGTGGAGGACAACAAGATCTCTTAACCCAACGACGCCACTGCTATCATGCCTTTGGCTAAGAGAGTAGCCGAGGAGCCTATGAATGTATCTGTAGAGCGGATCCCTCAACTTCGTACTCTTAGTGCTGCTGGGATTGTAGTACCCTTCACCAATCTGAGCCCAAATGGCTTGGCGTTCGTTTTCACCTATCTCTCGCATCCCTCCAGTATTTTCCTCGTTGCCTGCATCTTCTTCCGCATACAACCCGACAATCGACCCAAATTGTGCCATAAAGATCGAATACCTAGTTCCGCCGCATTGGAATGCTACCCCATCATTGTCGAATGGGTCGCACCTTGAGTTGAATGTGAAGGTGCTATAGAATTCCAAAGTGTATTCGTGGACGGAACGGAGTCGAGTTGTTAAAGCGACTCTTAATGGCCCGGTGACAATGTTGTTGAAGCGGTCGAGTTGGTTCACCAATGATAACCAATCCGTGCATGCTTGCCTTGGGTATTCCTCCGGCCTTGTCTGAAGTACTTCGTATCTAGCCCTCTCATCGAGCTCATTTGCGTTAAATCTTGTGAACTTCCTTGCCATCTGAAAGAATACACCAAAAGTTAGCATGAAACAGAAGTATTTTTGGACAAAACTGCAAACAGTGGGCTGGACACGACCCCGTGTTCAGCGGACACGACCCCGTGTCCAGGCGTCTGTTACACAAAAATTCCATTTTTCGTCCCGGTTTCGAAAACTTGAAAATTTTTGGTCCTTTAGATGTGGTTTTCCCCGAAATTGAAACCCTAAGTGTCGTTTTTCCCAAAATAACCCGTTTACCCTATCAATTTTATCTTTTTCGGTTCAAAAACAAGGGTTTGGGGTTTTCATGAGAAATTGTGCGAATCTATGAACAATACAAGTGTATTTACTTCCCATAACACTAATTTAACTAAATGGAAACAGATCTAAACAAAAATTTGAGGTTCGATCCGGATGAACTTCAAGAACCCTAGATTTTTCCCCAAATTTTTGGTGTTTTAACTACATGCAAGTAACTAATCTAACTACTAAAGATGTAAGAATCATACCTTGACTTTGTTAGAACAAAAGGAGACGTTGAAAATCTGTGGAAAATCGCCTGGAACCAGAGCTTTTTCGGGGAAACGGGGCGTGTGGAATGTTGTAACTGTTATGAAAAAGGGGACATATCCAGTCTGCAGTGCGAACACGGCCCCGTGTCCAGCGGACACGGCCCCATGCCGAGCAAAGTTTTTGAATTTTTTTTTAAGTGCTCGTGTGAGTGCCCTTGTTTCCCATAAGCTTTGGTTAGAAAACTTACCGCTTTAGACATCGTCCCGATCGTTCGTAACTTACCAGGTATGATGTTGGTTTCATTCTTCCACCGTTTGAAACGAGATCTCTTCCTCTTCACCCTCAATGAATCCTTGATAGAGTTTCAGCCGTTGGCCATTGACTTTGAATGGAGGCCCATTTCGAGATTTAATTTCTACTGCACCGTGTGGGAAAATATGGGTGACGGAAAAAGGTCCTGACCACCTAGACTTTAATTTACCAGGAAACAATCGAAGTCGTGAATTAAACAAAAGAACTAGATCTCCTACCCGAAATTCATTAGGTTTAATATGTTTGTCATGCAAATTTTTCATTCTCTCCTTATAAATTTCAGAGTTTGAGTATGCATAATTCCTAAGCTCGTCTAATTCATTTAATTGACAAAATCGATTTTTACCAGCAAATTCTAAATCTAAGTTTACATTTTTTATTGCCCAGTAGGCCTGTGTGCAATTTCTACTGGTAAGTGACAACTTTTTCCATAGACTAGCTTATATGGGGTTGTACCTATTGTTGTTTTATAAGCAGTTCGAAAAGCCCATAAAGCATCATCTAATTTATCTGCCCATTCCTTTTTATTTAACCCTACGGTTTTTTCAAGTATTCGTTTTAAACCTCTATTAGTCACTTCGGCTTGTCCGTTTGTTTTAGGGTGATATGTTGTTGAGACCCGATGATAGACCCCATATCTTTTTAAAAAAATTTCAAGTTGATGGTTGCAAAAATGGGTACCTCTATCACTTATTAATGCTTTAGGTGTGCCAAAATGAGAGAATATTTTTTTCATAAATCTTACCACGACTCTTCCATCATTTGTTGGAAGTGCCTCGGCCTCGGCCCATTTAGACAAGTAGTCTACTGCCACAAGTATATATTTATTTCCTTTCGATGGTGGGAAAGGTCCCATAAAGTCGAGTCCCCACACATCAAAAATTTCACAAACAAGAATGCCATTTTGTGGCATTTCGTTTTTGGAAGAAATATTACCTATTCTTTGGCAAGCATCACAGGTCTTGACAAGACTTTGGGCGTCTTTGTAAATGGTTGGCCAATAAAACCCTGAATCAAATACCTTTCGTGCGGTACTAGCGGCACCATGATGCCCTCCGTATGGACCTTCATGACAATGGCGGAGAATTCTTCGTGCTTCATTTCCATGTACGCATCGTCGGACGAGTTGGTCGGCACACATTTTGAAAAGATATGGATCTTCCCAAAAATAGTGTTTCACATTGGCAAAGAATTTTTTTCTTAGATGATGTGGCCAACCTTTTGCGACTATACCGCTAGCTAGGTAGTTAGCATAGTCGGCGTACCATGGTTCTTACTTATACTCCACCATTTCCAGGGACTCAGTTGGAAATTTTTCGTTAATTTGCTCGTGCCTGGTTGCTTCTAAAGCTGGGTCTTCTAAGCGCGAAAGATGATCTGCTGCAGTGTTTTCTGCTCCTCTTTTATCTCTGATTTCGATGTCAAATTCTTGGAGGAGTAGAATCCACCGAATCAAACGTGGTTTTGCATCTTGCTTTTTGAAGATATATCGAATGGCTGCATGATCTGTATAGACTATAGTTTTAGAAAGAACAAGATAAGAACGAAATTTATCAAAAGCAAATACCACAGCTAGTAATTCTTTTTCAGTTGTTATGTAATTTTCTTGTGCATCATTAAGTGTTTTACTAGCATAATAAATGGGGTGGAAATGCTTTTCTTTTCTTTGTCCCAAGACAGCTCCAACTGCAAAGTCACTGGCATCACACATGATTTCGAAAGGAAATTTCCAATCAGGCGCTATCATGATAGGTGCATTGACTAACATTTCCTTTAGGGTTAGAAATGCTTGATTGCAATCCTTGTCAAAGATGAAAGGGGCATCTCTTTCAAGTAATTTTGTTAGAGGCTTCGAGATTTTCGAAAAGTCTTTGATAAATTGCCTATAAAATCCGGCATGCCCTAGGAAACTTCTGATAGCTCTTACGGAGGATGGAGGTGGTAATCTAGAAATGGTATCTATTTTGGCTCGATCTACCTCCATTCCTTCGCTTGAGATCTTGTGACCGAGTACTATTCCCTCCGTTACCATGAAATGGCATTTTTCCCAATTAAGGGCGAGGTTAGTTTCCTCACATCGGAATAGCATTCGTTCAAGGTTATCGAGGCATTGGTCGTATGAATCCCCAAAGATAAAAAAGTCGTCCATGAAGACTTCCATTGTCTTTTCTATCATGTCATGGAAGATGGCTACCATGCAATGTTGGAATGTTGCGGGGGCATTACATAGACCAAACGGCATGCGTCGATAAGCAAAAGTTCCATAGGGACATGTGAAAGTTGTCTTTTCTTGGTCTTCGGGTGCTATCGGGATTTGAAAGTAACCTGAAAAACCATCCAAGAAACAATAAAATTTATGACCGGATAATCTTTCTAACATTTGATCAATGAAGGGTAAAGGAAAGTGATCTTTTCTTGTTGCTTCATTTAATCGCCTATAATCTATACATACTCTCCATCCTGTGACGGTTCTCGTTGGTATTAATTCATTCTTTTCGTTAGTTATTACCGTCATACCTCCTTTCTTTGGAACTACTTGGACGGGACTCACCCAAGGACTATCGGAGATAGGATAGATAAGTCCGGCGTCAAGTAGTTTGATGACTTCGTTTTTAACCACTTCTTGAACATTTGGATTTACTCGACGTTGTGGTTGTATTACCGATTTGTAGTCATCATTCATTAAAATTTTGTGTGTGCACATGGAAGGGCTAATTCCTTTTATGTCTACAAGTTTCCAAGCTATTGCGTTTTTGTGTTTTTTCAAAAGACTAATTAATTTTTCTTTTTCTAAGCTATCTAATTTAGACGAAATAATTACAGGTAAATTACCATCTTTGTCTAGAAAAGCATATTCCAAATCTTTTGGAAGTTCTTTGAGCTCAAGTGGTGGGTCTTTAGGAGACTCCTTATTTGGTTGCTCATTTCGATCAAGAACTTTAAAAGTTTGTTCTATGGCGACCTCTTCTTCAACAAAGTGGTCAATCTCTTCACTTGTATCGGGTGGTTCATCTTCATCTTCAATTAGGGGGTCATTATTGCCGAAAGGATATTTCATTGACCGTTCGAGATCGACACTTCTTTTAAATGCCCCTAATTGAAGAGGTAGATTGTTGAACTTCCGGTTTTTCAAAGCTTCGTGAGTTTTTACAAATGGTCGTCCCAACATTAGAGGAGCGTCATCGAGGATGACAAAGTCGGTCGGTATTACCATTTGATTTGTTTGAACCAATACATCCTCAACTATACCGATTGATTTTATTACTTTCCGATTGGATAGAAAAATGGGTATTTGAAGTGGAGAAAAATCACTAATACTTAATTTTTTGAAAATGTAATTAGGCATTATGTTAACACAAAGATCTTTATCGATTATGACATTACTAATAAACGAATTTTGAAAGAAACATGGAACCGGTGTAATGTTAATTTCAAATGGGTCTTCTTTTATTAGCGAAGTTTGATCATTAGTTAACTTAACACTTACCGTTTCGTCAATCCTAGTGTTAGTGTTTAACTCTTTTAAAAACTTAGCATGAGTGGGTACTAAACAATGATTTTCAAAAGAAGGTGACAAGAGATTAATTTCTTCAAAATTAGACTCTTCTTGAATTTTAACGTTGTCGGACTCACCTTTTTCGTTGTTTAACTCATGTGTCGGTTTTTCACTTATTTGTTCTTCCATTTTTACACTTTCAGTTATTTCTTCATTTTTTAATTCTTCTCTTGCGCGGGACTCCTCTTCCCTTGCGCGAGATTCTTTTATATAGTGATCGATAACTCTAAGTGTCACACCCCGATTTCCACGTGTCACACCCCGATTTCCACGTGTCACCGGTGGGCCCGGTGGGGAGTATCGTGACGTGGTTGGCAACATAATAGTCAAACAACACAATATATAAATGCACAGCGGAAGCAAAAGATAGATATTATTACATTCCGAATATAAAGTAATATCCAGTATTACAACGGAAAGTAAAGAATCCACAGGCGGATCTTAAAACATATCATTTGTTCAACAGACTTTAGACGCCTAGAACTTGCAAGATTCCTTATTAGCGCCCTGAGCTTCCAGCCAATTTCGTTCAGTACCTGTCACTTAACCTTTTTGGAAAATACGTCAGTTTTCACTGGTAAATACACTCAACCGACTCATTTGAAAAGAGTTTAAGAAAATTGGTTTGAATGCACGTGGCACAAAATATCTTTTATAATTTGATTAAAATGCACAGAGGCAAAATTAACCTTTTTAACTTGGGAAAATTATTTGTATATAATCTTGTATACAGTTTTACTTATTTGTCGTCCGTTAGGGCCGGTTTGTAGGGCCGGACTAGATTAATTGACACGCCAAAGGTATAATGCCCACGGGCTATCATCCTTTAAGTGGATTACCAGTTCCGGTATAATGCCCACAAGGATGACACCTCGGAGTGGATTACCAGTTTTTACATAATGCAGCTGTCAGGTGTATGCCTACACCCCGTGCTTAGGTCGTGGCCATTTCGTAAAATGATGCCAAGGATATCCGGGACATGGTCATTAACCCCCAAAGGCCATACACCAAATAATACATATTAAACGGGTTGTAAGTACATCAATCACAATACGATTTAAATAACTACACACCCGACCAAGCGGTACTTTTATAGTGCCATATCCCAAGCCCGTATAAGGAAAATAAGTTAAGAGTATTTACCTGAGCTAGCTCCTGTCTTAAATAGCAAGAATTTAATAACTCAGCCGTATTCACTTAAGTAAGCATAGGTACCATTTACCGAAATGCTCTAGTCTGGAATGATGGTATAAATAACCAATTAGAATGCTAACGGGTCTTTAATTTAGCCTAAGCTTAGACCGGTTAGTCTTAAGGGAATATACGGTTCAGACGCATGATTAAGCGAAGACCGGAATAGAATGTGGTTTAGACCCGACAAGTTTGAAGACTTGTCTTAAATGGGTATTTCATACACATTCTGGATTTTGAGATAAAACCAATAAGGTTTGACCCGTTTTGGCTAATTTATGTAAACTTGTTACATAAACCGAACCATACGCGTAATAAGCGTGACGGGTATTCATGAGAGCCATATACAGGTTTCCTAAGTTAATTATGCCTCAAATATGTTGTGACATCAGTAAGATGTCTTTCATTATGCCCGAAACGTATATAAACACAAACTAGGCCCCGTAGGGGTAGTTTGGTCATTTAAAAGGTTATAAAAGAGTTTAAGTATTTACCTGAGTTACAGGTCTGATATAATCAGCAAAAATACTTATTTTGATAAGTTATAATAGTAGGATAAAGTATATGTGTGAAATCTATCATTTATAACCAACTATGCACCGTAGGGGCATTTTGGTAATTTCACGTAAGCCGAAAAGCTCAAAACCGAAGTCTGAGTTAATCAGCCTTTGCTTACTGTTAAAACATTCTAATTTGCCTAAAATATCAGTAGGTATCAACCCGGGTATGTTCAATATAATTTTAATGCATACCATGCGTTAAAAACGCTAAATAAGGCGATTAAAGGCCATTTCCGGGTCCGATACTTAAATCTGATATTTTTATATTTCCAGAAGGCTTAAAATAATTTATTTATCATATGTGATCAGTAGCAAAAGGTTTGGAGTCGTTTAGATATGTAAAACTCATTTTATGGCCCGTAAGGGCAAAACCGACAATTACCGGATTAAGCCTACGACTACTAGTTATGCTCAGCCTAAAATTAATTAAAAATTTTCAAAAATCCCAAAATAATATATTACATCAGTGGGTATTAAGTTTGATACCAAAAAGTAGGCTTAACTAGGCTATACGCTAATTTGCCGTTTTATTAACGTAAAGCGTTCATTTTACGCTAACGAGCATACCTCTTAATCTACACCTCAAACTGATGTCAAACTTTGCATACCAGTTTATATATCAGTAATTAAAGTTTCTACTTTTTTACATTTCCAAAAATCACGTTTTGAGATAATAAGGGCATAATGGTCAACATATGAGCAATTAACGGAAACGCGTATACGAATGGGTCAATCAATGAACCAACCACAGAGGGTTGTGCTAACATGTAGCCTGGTCCTAAAGAAGCTCTAAGACATTTTCAAATCATACTAAAGCGGGTCAGAACTGAAAGTCAAAGTGAAAGTCAAACTATGTGACTTTCGGTTCCGAACCGGGTCTAAACAGGAAATTGTCGGGTTGAACATGTTTAGACATGTTCTTGCACTTATTACTAAGTTATAACAATGATCCAACAGGTTGTATATGATCTACAATGTTAATTATGCATAAATGGCATTTTAGACTTCCTGTTGACTTTTTAAATATAAGTTTGACCCGACTTTTGACCTGGTTAGAGTGGTGATCAGGGGAAACCCTTTTGAGGTTTTATTACCCACGTAAATACCAACATATAACTACTTTTAATTCGAGATATGACTGAGCCATTATTGACTAATCTCGAAGTCAAACCGTAATTACGACGGTTTGACTTTTAGCTAAAATACTAAGCTAAACTCAATTAAAGAAGGACTAGTAGACTTACAAGAGTCCTAGGCACGAGATAAGATCAGTTGAGGCTGCTTGGGAGCTCCAGAATTGATCCACAATTGCAGATGAAGGTGTGAGGAACAACATTGCACACAATGGCCTTTTATAGTGAAATTATCACCACAATATGTTGACACCTAACTCTATGATCGACCACAACCATCCAACATGTGTCTCTAGTGCCCTAGTACAGTTTAGGGGTCGCCCACCATGTTTAAATGTCGTTTAAGATCGATTCTTCGTGTTTCCAGGGGTCTGTCCCCGTTTTCTGCATCTGGCGGCCTAACGCGGCCCGCCTCCCATTTGGCAGATCCTCAAGCGGGCCGCCTGGCCCTTAAATTCAGAATTTTCTATTTTCTTTGTTTTGTTACTTGACCTTTGGCTTCACGAAGGGGCAATCAAGGTTATTTCTTACATTTTGACCCCCTTATAATTACCCACAAGGGCTTTAGGACTTATACCCACTTTGCCAAATCCCTGAACACTTCCGGTTAACCCGAAAAGTCTTAACTTTCAACGTTTGCACTTTAACCCCTCGCACACGAATTTGATCATAACTTTCTCATACGATAACGAAACTTTATGAAATTTATATCGTGCATTCTAGTGAGCATAATTAACATTTACAAAGCTTCGGGTTTGTCAAAAGGTCACTCAGAGGTATATCTTTAAACATGTTGACACATTTAACCCCTGTAGTTTGTAATCTCTCACTTTTAGCTTCGTATGATCCATGATTTATTCGTTTGATGTTATAAACATCATGTAGGGTTATTATGAAGTATATTTATTCACTGTTGACACTTAGAACCCGTATAATCACATACTTCCCATGTTTGTCAACTTTAGTCCTTCTATAATATTTCTTTCACACGTTTAAACATTTGACACGTGTCTACACATTATAGGACGTGAATTTTTGAGGTGTTACATCCTCACCCCCTTAAAATAAATCTCGACCCAAGATTTACTGAAATAAGTAAGGGTACTTTTCTTTCATCGTGGATTCAACCTCCCACGTGTATTCGGGACCTCTACGGGCATCCCATTTGACCTTTACAATAGGTACGTGCTTCCTTCGAAGCTTCTTCACCTGTCGATCTTCAATCGACAAAGGTTTTTCCACAAACTTCAAGCTCTCATCTATATGCACATCTGTATGTGGTATAACCAGTGATTCATCAGCGAAGCACTTCTTCAGATTGCAGATATGGAACACATTGTGAATTCCACTGAGCTCTTCAGGTAAGTTTAGCTTATAGGCAACTGAACCGACACGTTCGATAACCTCGAAAGGTCCTATGTATCTCGGGCTTAGCTTGCCTTTCTTACCAAATCGCATCACTCCTTTCCAGGGTGATACCTATTGTTGAACCTTATTTCTTAACAAGAATTTAGGAGGTTTGCTATTTTCATTAATCCTTGATTTTCTGCCGAATATTGACATCTTACAAATAATTAGGGATTTGTGTGATCTGCTTTGTTGTTTCCACCGCAACTTTCAGATCCTGATAATTGAACTTACCTATCTATTGTCCTAACAATAGATGTTTAACATGCCATTTATACAAGGTCTCCAAGGAGCCACCTTGATACTTATATAGCAGTTATTATAGAAAAGCTTATCTTAAGGTGAGATGGTTATTCTAACCATTGCTCAAAATTAATCTTACGGAATTGCTAATCTTTACAGTTAGTCGAACAAATCGACGATCCTGGGTAGTTGATGGTAAATTCTTAATTGTTGCCTAATTAGGGTTGCGGTAAACAATGCCTTAGCAAAATGAACCGTCTTTCATAATTTACTATACCGAATTCTCAGGATATTGAGTTTGGCTTTATGAATCTATACCTTTAAAACTTACTTAACCAGGGTTTTCGATTCTGCCAATATGGTACTAGTTGTCTTGGGGGTTTCATAATAATGCAGCCCTAAATGGGATATTAAACTTAGCTCTACCTGCCTCCCAGGGGTAAACAGGGTAATCTTAGGAGAAGATAATCAAGGTACAAGGAGGTTACAGAGATTTCCATATCTCAGGCTCCAGTTCACCTATCATTGCTCGTGTCAAATAAGTGACACATTCATGTTATGAGTCCACATATTCCGTTACCAGGGAATATTTATTTGGACCCTTTTATTCTGGATATCTTCTTTGAATACTATTAGTTGACTTTAGTACCATATGATTATTGGGATATCTTTGTGGTCCCATGCATTAAACCTCCATACTGATCAGGCATGGAAGCAATCTATGGAACTTATTAAGATACACCAATCCTCATATAGCGCTTTTGTCATACCATTTGGTATTCGAAATCGATAGAGGTTAAAGAGATATCAACTATATGTGCTTATATTTAATCAGAATGGAAATTTTCACAAACTAGGCACCTAGCTCGGTTGGCTAGGCGCGCGAAAGGGTGCGGCCTAGACCCAGGTTCGATTCCGGGGACGGCCAATTCCACCATTTTTTTTGTTTAATATTAATTAATCTTATGGATACATGTAATTATGAGGGTTGTCTCATAAGGAGTCTTGATAATTAATCGCTTCTTATCACCCACAATATGGGCTTGATTTTTAAGGTAACCAATCGATTTTTATCACTATATTGAGTCCTTATATTTAACGGAACTAAGACATCGAAAAACTGATTCCTAATGGATATAATAATGCTGAAGCAGTCTCTGAGGTATACAGGCTTCTTACTGAACTTACGTTGCTTTTTATTAGGCCTGTACTTGCTCTCTTTCCCATATTTCTGGGAGTTATCCTCCTTCTTTGGTTCATCCTTCATATTTGAAGTGCGAATATAGCTCTCCTCATGAGCAATTAAACATGGTTTTTGAATGAGATTTAGAGCGAGAAGCATTCGGCTCTTTGGATTGTCTCATGACCTTTTCCCATGATCCCTCCAACTGCTGCGTCAACCACAGCCTGGAGATTAACTCCATTAGTATTGTAGTTTTTATTAACATTCGTCGCATTATCAATGGCGCGATTGCCGGTTGTCTTATCCGAGTTTATCATACTCGAGATTTTGTTCCTATTGCCAGGTGAATCCTTTACTTAGTTGTAATCCAACATCTGCTATTCATTACCCTGATGGCCTTAACATATACTAACCATGGTTTCATCAAACTATACAGGCCAATAAGGCATTATCATTCTTAATGAATGTTATTTTAAAAAAATATATCAATATCACTTAGCCTAGGTCACAAAAGACCATCAATGGCATTTGAGGGTTGGACCTAGTCCATCACCTCTTTGACAGGGGATCAAAATGTCACATCTGTCTTTAATATACAAATGAATTTGGATAGCTTGAAAGTTTGCCATAAGGGTATCAGAAAAGAGTGATTTCTAATAGATATTAAATATCAATATAGGATTTGTTGGAGCATTTTTTAAAGTATCATCGGTCAATTTCTACCTCGCATTAAGTGACCGAAGTTTTAATCAGGCGGAGACAATAGTTCTCAACATTTATCATTCATTATAGAGTCATATGTGCCAGTATCAAATAAAATTCATGCATAAACTGTTTGATATGAAAAGGTATCTGCTATATAGTTATCACTCTGCATCATCTCCTTGGCGTTCGTATGGAAGACTCATGCGTTTGCTTTCTTGGCCTCTTCAGTCTTCTTTGCGTACTTAGGGCAGTTGGTCTTTATGTGCCCCTTCTCATTGCAATTGTAGCAGGTTGCATCTTTAATCTTCCTGCATTCAACAGTCTTGTGCTCCTTAGACTTGCATAACCCACATGCAGGTGATTCAGACTTAGAATTGGATTCAGATCTGCACTTTCCAAAGTGGCGTCTTTGACAAGTCGTGCACTTTGGCTTCTCCTCTGTTCGCTGACTGTTCCTTCCAAACCCAGACTTCTTAGAATCAGTGTTTCCCTTGTGCTTCTTCTCTGACCCTCGTGAGTTATCATCCTCACGATTCCTCTAACTTTCTTCAGATTTCTTTAGCGATCTCAATCTGACCGCATCTAAAGTAAGGGATAAGGAAATGTCAGCTACTGATCTAAAAGTCGCTGGCCGAGAAGCTTTTACGCTTGCCTTGATCTCGGGGGCTAAACCACCGATAAAACGAGCTATTCGTTTTGGTTCCGGGGTTACCAGGTATGGAACCAACCGAGACATAGTGTTGAAGCTCGTTAGGTAAGCTTGACAGTCGAGGTTTATCATCACCAAGGATAGAAAATCGGACTCTATCTTCTCCACCTCATGCTGAGGGCAGAAATTTTCCCTGATAAGGGCAACAAATTGATCCCACGACATATTGTATAGTGGGATTTTCCCGGTGGCTTGAATCAGAGATCTCCACCATGCTAAAGCTTCACCCTTGAAAGACTGCGACACAAACTTGACCACGTCTCGCTCAGCGCATCCACTGATATCAACAACCGTATCCATCTCATCCAGCCATGTCATACAATCGATGGCTCCTTTCTCCCTAGTGAAATCCCGGGGTTTGCAGGAAACGAAATATTTATAGGAGCAACCCTTAGCAAGGGGTCCTTTATTCAGTATGACCTGCTGAGATGGAGCACTGTGGTTTGAGGAGTGTCGGTCATCATTTTTCTTCGGGTCGTCGTTATTGGACGGTGGCTTTGAAGGCTGTGTAGATAGGGTCCTACTACGAGTCCCACTATACTCATCATATTGCCTTTCCAAAGCCTGTGTAACTGCACCGTCTATGATCGCTTTTAATTCCGCACCAGTTAGATTAATTCGGGCGTCATTATTAACCTCCGCTGGATGACTATTACCCTCATCTGAGTTAGCCATTACAATTGAACTGTTGCAGCAAACAAGGACAATAGTTTATTTGGGAGTTTATTATGGAATTGCCCCTTAGGGTAATTCATTAACCATGGTAAACAGAGACCATATTTGGTTAATTTATTAATCAAATTTATTTAGGATTTCTATAATAATTTATCTTAATTATAAAACAGTAACAGTCTTATTCGTGGCACCAAAGGCCTAGTCACATGGACAATTATAAATTATAAGCTTATGATTTCAGAGAATCAAAGCAATAATAACAGTTTTTGTTCAATAGCACAAAAGGCCTAGTCACAAGGACAATTTTTAAACCGTAAGCCATGATTTCAGAGAATCAAGGCCCTTAAATATATTAGCACAACAGGCTTAGTCACAAGGACAATTTTAAATCATAAGCTAGGATTTCAGAGAATCAAAGCCTTGAGGTTTGAACCTAGTTCATTACCTTTTTTCTGACAGGGAGTCATAGCTACCACTGTCTTTTGGCTCATATGGAAATGAGCAGGGCCCGTAGGCACTATATTACCACGTATGGTTAAAATATGATCATCTTAATTGATGATGTAAACCCAGGATTCAGAGATCATTAAACTGGGTTAGGAATCTTTTGAAGAATCCTTAATAACGTGTGTGATTTCCAACGAATCACATCTGCCGGGAGTGTTAACATGTTTTCAGATGTTAACTGGGATACGAATCTTTTAAACAGGTCTTACCATCTTGGCCAGGTCTTATAATCGACCCGTAGGCTAGGTTTCACTCTTAAGATTCTTAGTTAATGATTTGAATCTTTTTAACAGGTCTTACCATCTTGGCCCGGTCTTATAATTGACCCGAAAGCAAGGTTTCACACTTAAGATTCTTAATTTATAATTAACGCAGTACAAGTTTAAATTGAAATGTTAATAAGGATCTAAATCTAATTGTGGATCTACCATCTTGGCCCTGTCTTAATGTGACGTATGGCTAGGTCTCGTCCTTCTTAGATTTTCGCCATTTTTATTATAATGGTAGACCTTATAATATAGGAATGATATTTTAAATACAATCGTTCCTTTAAAAATTTAACAAGTATATGGTTGCCCTAAACGGGACTTCTAATAAAAATGACTTGCCCATGCAAAGGCTAATCAGAAAATAATCAAGGAAGTAGTTAAAGGACAATGAAACGAATTTGGATTTGTCTTATGTTCTTGTCTAGACTCAAGAATGTGCAATTGTGCAACTGAGATTAAACGAAAAAGGCTAGCGTTTAATTCACTCAGTGTTGGCTCTGATACCAACATGTCACACCCCGATTTCCACGTGTCACCGGTGGGCCCGGTGGGGAGTATCGTGACGTGGTTGGCAACATAATAGTCAAACAACACAATATATAAATGCACAGCGGAAGCAAAAGATAGATATTATTACATTCTGAATATAAAGTAATATCCAGTATTACAACGGAAAGTAAAGAATCCACAGGCGGATCTTAAAACATATCATTTGTTCAACAGACTTTAGACGCCTAGAACTTGCAAGATTCCTTATTAGCGCCCTGAGCTTCCAGCCAATTTCGTTCAGTACCTGTCACTTAACCTTTTTGGAAAATACGTCAGTTTTCACTGGTAAATACACTCAACCGACTCATTTGAAAAGAGTTTAAGAAAATTGGTTTGAATGCACGTGGCACAAAATATCTTTTATAATTTGATTAAAATGCACAGAGGCAAAATTAACCTTTTTAACTTGGGAAAATTATTTGTATATAATCTTGTATACAGTTTTACTTATTTGTCGTCCGTTAGGGCCGGTTTGTAGGGCCGGACTAGATTAATTGACACGCCACAGGTATAATGCCCACGGGCTATCATCCTCTAAGTGGATTACCAGTTCCGGTATAATGCCCACAAGGATGATACCTCGGAGTGGATTACCAGTTTTTACATAATGCAGCTGTCAGGTGTATGCCTACACCCCGTGCTTAGGTCGTGGCCATTTCGTAAAATGATGCCAAGGATATCCGGGACATGGTCATTAACCCCCAAAGGCCATACACCAAATAATACATATTAAACGGGTTGTAAGTACATCAATCACAATACGATTTAAATAACTACACACCCGACCAAGCGATACTTTTATAGTGCCGTATCCCAAGCCCGTATAGGGAAAATAAGTTAAGAGTATTTACCTGAGCTAGCTCCTGTCTTAAATAGCAAGAATTTAATAACTCAGCCGTATTCACTTAAGTAAGCATAGGTACCATTTACCGAAATGCTCTAGTCTGGAATGATGGTATAAATAACCAATTAGAATGCTAACGGGTCTTTAATTTAGCCTAAGCTTAGACCGGTTAGTCTTAAGGGAATATACGGTTCAGACGCATGATTAAGCGAAGACCGGAATAGAATGTGGTTTAGACCCGACAAGTTTGAAGACTTGTCTTAAATGGGTATTTCATACACATTCTGGATTTTGAGATAAAACCAATAAGGTTTGACCCGTTTTGGCTAATTTATGTAAACTTGTTACATAAACCGAACCATACGCGTAATAAGCGTGACGGGTATTCATGAGAGCCATATACAGGTTTCCTAAGTTAATTATGCCTCAAATATGTTGTGACATCAGTAAGATGTCTTTCATTATGCCCGAAACGTATATAAACACAAACTAGGCCCCGTAGGGGTAGTTTGGTCATTTAAAAGGTTATAAAAGAGTTTAAGTATTTACCTGAGTTACAGGTCTGATATAATCAGCAAAAATACTTATTTTGATAAGTTATAATAGTAGGATAAAGTATATGTGTGAAATCTATCATTTATAACCAACTATGCACCGTAGGGGCATTTTGGTAATTTCACGTAAGCCGAAAAGCTCAAAACCGAAGTCTGAGTTAATCAGCCTTTGCTTACTGTTAAAACATTCTAATTTGCCTAAAATATCAGTAGGTATCAACCCGGGTATGTTCAATATAATTTTAATGCATACCATGCGTTAAAAACGCTAAATAAGGCGATTAAAGGCCATTTCCGGGTCCGATACTTAAATCTGATATTTTTATATTTCCAGAAGGCTTAAAATAATTTATTTATCATATGTGATCAGTAGCAAAAGGTTTGGAGTCGTTTAGATATGTAAAACTCATTTTATGGCCCGTAAGGGCAAAACCGACAATTACCGGATTAAGCCTACGACTACTAGTTATGCTCAGCCTAAAATTAATTAAAAATCTTCAAAAATCCCAAAATAATATATTACATCAGTGGGTATTAATTTTGATACCAAAAAGTAGGCTTAACTAGGCTATACGCTAATTTGCCGTTTTATTAACATAAAGCGTTCATTTTACGCTAACGAGCATAACTCTTAATCTACACCTCAAACTGATGTCAAACTTTGTATACAAGTTTATATATCAGTAATTAAAGTTTCTACTTTTTTACATTTCCAAAAATCACGTTTTGAGATAATAAGGGCATAATGGTCAACATATGAGCAATTAACGGAAACGCGTATACGAATGGGTCAATCAATGAACCAACCACAGAGGGTTGTGCTAACATGTAGCCTGGTCCTAAAGAAGCTCTAAGACATTTTCAAATCATACTAAAGCGGGTCAGAACTGAAAGTCAAAGTGAAAGTCAAACTATGTGACTTTCGGTTCCGAACCGGGTCTAAACAGGAAATTGTCGGGTTGAACATGTTTAGACATGTTCTTGCACTTATTACTAAGTTATAACAATGATCCAACAGGTTGTATATGATCTACAATGTTAATTATGCATAAATGGCATTTTAGACTTCCTGTTGACTTTTTAAATATAAGTTTGACCCGACTTTTGACCTGGTTAGAGTGGTGATCAGGGGAAACCCTTTTGAGGTTTTATTACCCACGTAAATACCAACATATAACTACTTTTAATTCGAGATATGACTGAGCCATTATTGACTAATCTCGAAGTCAAACCGTAATTACGACGGTTTGACTTTTAGCTAAAATACTAAGCTAAACTCAATTAAAGAAGGACTAGCAGACTTACAAGAGTCCTAGGCACGAGATAAGATCAGTTGAGGCTGCTTGGGAGCTCCAGAATTGATCCACAATTGCAGATGAAGGTGTGAGGAACAACATTGCACACAATGGCCTTTTATAGTGAAATTATCACCACAATATGTTGACACCTAACTCTATGATCGACCACAACCATCCAACATGTGTCTCTAGTGCCCTAGTACAGTTTAGGGGTCGCCCACCATGTTTAAATGTCGTTTAAGATCGATTCTTCGTGTTTCCAGGGGTCTGTCCCCTTTTTCTGCATCTGGCGGCCTGACGCGGCCCGCCTCCCATTTGGCAGATCCTCAAACGGGCCGCCTGGCCCTTAAATTCAGAATTTTCTATTTTCTTTGTTTTGTTACTTGACCTTTGGCTTCACGAAGGGGCAATCAAGGTTATTTCTTGCATTTTGACCCCCTTATAATTACCCACAAGGGCTTTAGGACTTATACCCACTTTTCCAAATCCCTGAACACTTCCGGTTAACCCGAAAAGTCTTAACTTTCAACGTTTGCACTTTAACCCCTCGCACACGAATTTGATCATAACTTTCTCATACGATAACGAAACTTTATGATATTTATATCGTGCATTCTAGTGAGCATAATTAACATTTACAAAGCTTCGGGTTTGTCAAAAGGTCACTCAGAGGTATATCTTTAAACATGTTTACACATTTAACCCCTGTAGTTTGTAATCTCTCACTTTTAGCTTCGTATGATCCATGATTTATTCGTTTGATGTTATAAACATCATGTAGGGTTATTATGAAGTATATTTATTCACTGTTGACACTTAGAACCCGTATAATCACATACTTCCCATGTTTGTCAACTTTAGTCCTTCTATAATATTTCTTTCACACGTTTAAACATTTGACACGTGTCTACACATTATAGGACGTGAATTTTTGAGGTGTTACACTAAGGTGTTCTAATATCCTATCGGTTACTTCGGTTATAGAAAAAGAATCGGGATTTTCAAATCTTGAATCCGGTTGTTCGATCCTTTGTTCCTCATAATACCCATGTGAAGTAGATGGTTCACACCATTGTTCTTCATTGTAAGCATATGATGGATAAGGATCGTAATTTTATTCTTCGTAATACTCATATGAGGTGGGTTATTCACGCCATTGTTCCTCATAATAAGCATACGAAGGTGGTGGCTCATATCTTGGTTCCTCAAAGTACGAGTATGGAGGCTCATACCTTTGTTCATCAAAATATGAGTATGAGGGAGGAGGTTCATACCTTTGGTCTTCATAGGATGTGTATGAAGTTGATGGCTCGTACCTGGGCTCCTCATAGTAGGTGTATGAATTGGATGGTTGGTATGAGTGATTATTTTGAACCGAGTGTGGGTTACGACAATTAGTGCAATAATTACTCCTATAATCATCCTCCTCATAGGTGTAGTTGTAACCTCCTGAGTATTGATCCATAAGAATCACTCAGCAGACCACAACCAAGTCTCGAGATCAGAAAACAAAAATAAAAACGGAAACAGAGGCTGGAAACGGCCCCGTGTTTAGTGGACACGGCCCCGTGTTTAGTGGACACGGCCCCGTGTTCAGAATCTGTATCTGGGCGTTTTAATTAAATTTACTGGTCTAGTTGAGCACAGGGCGTGTTCAGTGAGCACGGCCCGTGTTCAAGCTACTGTTACTGGGTGTTTTTATGAAAATGTGCAGCACGGCCCCGTGTTCAGTGAACACGGCCCCGTGTACAGGTTACTGTAAATGCAAAACAAAACTAAAATGCAGAAAAATGTGCGCGCGTTAAAAAGGTTTTGAAAAACTGATTAGGCCGTCGATTTTAAGCTTTCTTAAAATCCTTGTGTCCTCGGCAGCGGCGCCAAAAACTTGATGCGTGTGAAGTGTTATATATATTAGGTGTATATTTTAAGCCCTTTAACACTTTTTAGCCAAGTTTTCAATTTATAAAACACGATATTTTACTAACACTAAACACACATATGGGCAAGTGCACCCATCGTGAGCGTAGTATAGTGTTGGCAAGATACCGAGGTCGTCCAAGGACACAAGAGCTTTTAGTACCGGTTTATCCTCAACGTCTAATCAAATCAAAAAGTTTAGAAAAATGTTTTAAACTAAGAAAAATAAAAACTAACTAAAATGCTGAAAATAAAAATAAAAGAAAAAACAGATAGACAAGATGAATCACTTGGTTCCGACTCGTGTATAGTGTAACCTTTGATTATTTCCGCACTTTTGCACTTATTTAAGAGATTATCTTAGTTATTGTAGTAGGCCCCTCTTTTAAAGGTAACGTTACCCTCAACATAAGAATGGTGAAAATCTTTTATTTTATATGGACAGTAAAATAATGTCAAGACACCACGGACAACCGATAAGGAAGAATCACCTTCAACATAAGAAACTAGTTATTAAAGTCATTAATACAAAACCAAGTAAAAAGTGCGAAAAGATTAGAAATAAAAAGTATTACACTAGACACTTGTCTTCACCAAGTGATGTAAGAGACTTAGGCAAACATGGCCTTGATTTTCAAGAGCTCTTACGATCAATCTTGGATCCTGAGACGACTCACACACTCTATGATGGACAATGGATGATGGTGGTGGATGATGGTGTTATGGTGGTGGTGGGTGGTGGGTGAAGTGTGAGAGAGGTGGTGTGCCAAGGGATGGTTTGAGCTTGAGCCAAGCACTCATATTTATAGGCGGAACAGAAGCTCGGGCACAGCCCCATGTCCAGTGGGCACGGCCCCGTGTCCACATCCTCTCTTTCTTCATTTAATGCAGCTTTGTCTTATTAGTTGACCACGCCCCCGTGTCCGCTGAGCACGACCCCGTGTGCAGAAGAATCTTTGTACTATGAAGATTTGGCTGGATTGTGCGAATCTTATAGTTGACCACGGACCCGTGTCCGCTGAGCACGGCCCCATGGTGGGCAATAGAAGCTTCTACCACTTTGTCTTTTCTGCTGACACTTGGGCACGCCCCCGTGCTGGCTGAGCACGGGGCGTGTTCAGTCTTCTGTTATCTTGTTTTGCTTGGGAAGATGTTGTCGTGGGGTCGGGCATGTCACGTCTTGTTCCTTTTCTTGTATTTATGTTAGATTTTGATGTCTTTTTGCTTCTTTTGTTAATTTGAGCTCATTTAATCCTGAAAATACAAAAGGAAGACAAAAGCACACTTTTTCCAACATTAGTACTAAAAAAGGGTTAGTTTTATGCCACAATTGATGTAATTTATATGTTGCATTTTGCACACATCAGTTAACCCCCGTCCCATGCTTAGTAGTAAGCAAACATTGATCAAAACTGGTAAAAATCATAAAACAAAATTATGAATTTATACCGCTACGTGACGTAAAGCGAAGTCAAATGTCGCAACCCCCGGCCCCTATCTCTTGGGAACGGGCGGCCACGAGCCAGTATCAGTGGTATCGGTATTTATCATTTTGGCAGCGGAATTTACATCAGGACCGTAGTTATGAAATATTTTATCCGAGTAAAATACCACATTTTTATAATAATAAAAACATGGGAAAAACCCAAGTTTCTATTACAAAAAGGTTTCACAAAAAGGAGATTACTCACATTGCTATTTTAGGTATTTTCCTTGTGACTTACTGGTTATAATCTATTAATTAAACAATGCACACGCGTTAGTATCATAGCCCAATTTACATTAGTTATACCCTCCCCGAGACAGAACTCCAACGACTACGTCGGGCAAAGCCTCGACAGCCATTACGGAGCACTAGATCAATCGGGCAGCGTATCTAATACGTAACCGGGGGTTAAAATACTTACAACGAGGTAGAGCTTTGCTAATTAGGGGGTATTATGCCCGGTATTATAATTGTTATAAAGAAATTGAGAAAGAATTTGAAACTTTTGAACGACGAAAATGAAATGCCTGAGGCCCCTATTTATAGTTTTGATCGACCACTCTCTCGTGGCCCGCGAGAGATGAAGGCTAAGCCTTCATGGCCCGCGAGGCCTGCTAGGGTAGGTCCTAGCCTGGCTGACTCGCCTACTAGACCCAACACATTCACGACACGTGGCGGCACCGGGTGCGCCCTGATGTTGAGCTGCCGCGCCCCACAACTGAAGTAGCCAGGGGCTTCGCGCCCCGCGAGCGAGTACTGAATTTCAATTTTATTTAATTTTTGTAAAATAAAAGGTATTTAGGGCCATTTTGCATATACGGTGTGTATTTTAGGGCATATAGGGACGTTCCAAATATTTTAAGATATATTTAGGAGGGTTGTTATATCCTCCCCACCTTGTTTTAGAACTCGTCCTCGAGGTCTACTGGAACAGGTGTGGACATTTCCTCTGCATCTCTGATTCAAGCTCCCACGTATATTCTAGTCCTCTCTTGGAATCCCATCTTACTTTGACCAGAACTAATCTCTTGTGTTTAAGATTCTTGACTTTCCTGTCTTCAATTTGTAGTGGTTTTTCTATAAACTTAAGTTTCTCATTTACCTCTATGTCCTTAAGAGGCACCACTAATGATTCATCGGCTAAGCACTTTTTGAGATTACATACATGAAATACATCATGTATTCCTGCCATTTCCTCTGGCAGTTGTAGCTGATAAGCTACAGATCCTATTCTCTTAATAATCTCAAAAGGTCCAACATACCTGGGGCTTATCTTTCCTCTTTTGATGAATCTGATTACTCCTTTCCAAGGAGAAACTTTTAATAATACCTTGTCTCCTACTTGGAATTCCAATGGCTTTCGCCTGTTATCAGTATAACTCTTTTGTCGATCGTGTGCTGCTTTTAGTCTTTCCTTGACTTGAATAATCTTGTCTGTTGTTTCTTGCACTATCTCTGGTCCAGTGTCACACCCCGATATTTCCACGTATTACCGGTGGGCCCGGTGGGGAGTATCGTGACGTAGTTGATATCATCATAGTCAAACAACACAAATTTAAATGCACAGCGGAAGCAAAAGATGAATCACATTACAAACCGAATAAATAGTAATATCAAAGTATCACAACGGACTGTAATTGATCCACAGGCGGATCAAAAGATAAAAAGATTATTGTTCAACAGACTTTAACATCTAGAGCTTGCGAGACTTGATTATTGATGCCTGGAGTAGCCAGCCTATTATGTATAGTACCTGCACTTAGCCTTTTTGGAAAATACGTTAGTTTACACTGGTAAATACAACTTAAATGAATCATTTTGAAAAGAGTTTGAAAATTGATTTGTATGCGCTTAAGCAAAAATATCTTTTATAACCTGGGACAATTATTTAAAAATAATCTTGTATACAGTTTTACTTATTTGTCGTCCATCAGGGCCGGTTTGTAGGGCCAGTCTAGATTAACTGACACGCCACAGGTATAATACCCACAAGGTTGATTCCTTTAAGTGGACTACCAGTTTTTTTTTCATATGCAACTGTCAGGTGTACGCCTACACCCCGTGCTTAGGTCGTGGCCATTTCTTTGAATGATGCCAAGGATATCCGGGACATGGTCATTTAACCCGAAAAGGCCATACACCAAATAATACAGAATAAAACGAGTTATGTAAATACATTAATCACAATCCGATTTAAATGATTACATACCCGACCAAGCGGTATTATTATAATACCGTATCCCAAGCCCGTATAGGGAAAATAAGTTAAGAGTATTTACCTGAGCAAAGTATAAATCAATTACAGCAAGTGCACGTAGCTTTTACTGGACTCCTAATCTAGAACAAAGGTTTTTAATAACCTATTAGAATCCTAACGGGTCTTTAATTAAGCTTAGACCGGTTAGTTTTCAAAAGGAAGACACGGTTCAAACACATGGTAAAGCGAAGACCGGTTTAGAATGTGTTTTTGACCCGACAAGCTTGGAAACTTGTTTAATATGGGTAAACTAATCACACTCTGGATTTTGAGACAAAAATGATATGGTTTGACCCGTTTCGGCTAATATATGCAAACTAGTTACATAAGCCGATCCGAACACGAAAAGTGCGTAACGAGTAACCAAAAGAGTCATATACAAGTTTCCTAAGTTAATATGCCTTAAATATGTTGTGACATCAGTATGATATCTTCTATTATGCCCCAAATGAATTTAAACTCAAATTATGCCCCGTAAGGACATTTTGGTCATTTAAAAGGTTATAAAAGAGTTTAAATATAAATCTGAGTTTCGGGTCTGATGTAATCAGTAAAAATACTTAATTTACTAAGTTATATCAGTAGGGTATTACCTATATGTGAAATTTATCATTTCTAACCATACTATGCACCGAAGGGGCATTTTGGTAATTTCACCTAAGGTTTAAAGGTAAATCTGGAAATCTGAGTTTAAAATGTTTGCTTACTGCTAAAGTATAAAAATTTACTTAAAACCTCAGTAGGTATCAAGTCTTATATATCTAAAATGGTTTTAATACATACTATGCGCTTAAAACGCGTAAAAATGCGATTTTAAGCGATTTTCGGGTTTTATAAGAAAAGCATATATTTTTATTATTCCAGAAGACTTAAAATATTCTATTTATCATATTGGATTAGTAGAAAAAGGTTTGGTATCAAAAGGATTGGCAAAACTCATTTTATAGCCTAAAAGGGCAAAACCGACAATTACCGGATCAAGCTTAGAACTCTATGTTATGCTTAGCCTAAAAATAAATAAAAGTCTCCAAAAATCCCAAAATATTATTTTATATCAGTAGGTAAAAATTTTGGTATCAAAATTTGGGTTTAGATAGGCTATACCCTAATTGCGCCGCTTAATTACTAAAAAGCTTTCTAATTACGCTAATGAGCATAACTCTTATTCTAGACCTCAAACTTGTGTCAAATTTTAGGTACAAGTTTATAAATTAGTAACTAAGGTTTCTACTCTTTTAAATTTTCAAACATCACGTTTTAAGGTCGTATGGGCATAATAGTCAACATTTAAGCATTTAACGGGAATATGCATATGAATCGGATAACTAATGAACCAAGTTGTATAATCACAGAGGGTTATACTTATATGAAACCTGGTCCTATTAAAGCTCTAAGACATTACTAAACTATGCTCTAATGGTTCAGAACTAAAAGTCAAAGCAAAAGTCTACTTTTGCGACTTTCGGTTCCGAACCGAGCTTAAACTGAAAATTGTCGAGTTGAACATGTTTAGACATGTTCTTACCTTAATTACCAAGTTATATTAATGACAAAACAGGTTGCATAGCTTCTACATTGCTAATTATGCATTAATTTGAAAATAAGCTTTCTGTTGACTTTTTAAGATTAACTTTGACCCGACAATTGACCTAGTTAGAGTGGGAATCAGGGGGTGCCCGTTTAAGGGTTTATTGCCCACATAATTACCAACTCATAGGTACTTTCAATTTGAAATTTGACTGGACAAATTAAGATTTATGACAAAGTCAAATCTTAATTACGACGATTTGACTTTAAGCTAATTAACTAAGCAAAACTGAATTAAAGAAGGTTAAGGAAGCTTACAATAGTCCTATGCACGACTAATGACTTCTAGGAAGTGCACTTGAGCTCCAAAAATCTCCAGGAATGAAGTTGTGAGAGTTTCAAGTGAGTGAGCATTTGAGTAACTCAACTCATGGCCTTTATATAGGTTTTCTAAGGCTCTATGATCATTCCAACAAAGCCTATGGATGTTTCCTGATCTTCCCAAGTGTCCCTAGGCCATTATAAACCATCAAACAAGCCCATAGAATCGAAAACAAGCTCCATAAGTCGGTTAAACCGGCTGAACAGGCAGCTGTGATGATTTTCTGTATCTGGCAGTCCCAGGCGGCCCGCGTAAGGGTCCTGCCTGATCTTACGCGGCCCGTGTGAGGTTCAGGTCCAGGACAAACAAGTTTCAGCAATTGCATTTTTGGTCCCTGGTCCTTGTATACGTGGTTTTAACTTCATTTCTTGCATTTTCAACCCTCTAACTTGACTTTTAAGGGCTCCAAGACATAACCAAATATTGTTAAGTCCTTGGTTAACTTTGTGATTACCCGAAAAGTCATAAATTTCAATGTTGACGATTTTAACCCCTCGTATACGAATATTGTCATAACTTTCTCATACTTTATCGAAACCTTGTGAAATTTATATCACTTATTCTCGTGAGTATAATTAACCATTAAAAAGCTTCGGGTTTGCTAAAAGGTCACTCAGAGGTATACTTTAAACATGTTGCCACATTTAACCCCTGTAGTTTGTAATTCCTC
>JARYGA010018152.1:0-30984 GCA_030545235.1 Helianthus tuberosus
AATGGACATACATAGCATAAAATGTAATGTAAAACAATGTACTAAGTATGCAACAAAGGACATACATAGCAAAAACACAATGAAATCATGTACTATAAATGTACTAATGAACATAACAAGCATATGATATGAAAACATGAAAAGCACGAAAGTAACGAGTAGGCACATGTGTTTCACCCCAAAATGTTTGGAAAACAGTAAAAGAGGGGTCTATGTACTCACTTGAGATTGCTTAGAAGTCCTAGGATAACCACCAAGCAAAGCTAGAAGATCACGGAATCAAACGGTACCTAATATAGGTAACTACATTAATAACCGGACCTATATCGGAGGATTGGATAGAATGAGGGCTCGTAAACCAAATGAGTATGGGAACTCAGGTAATATGGTTTAACAAAGCCTACATACTAAAACGGAACCTATCCTAAGTGCTTCTGACCCATTACGACCCGTTTAGGTAGCTTATGCTACTTTAACGCGTCGTTTGCGTAAAACACGTTCAGAACGCCTAACTAGCCCTATGATAAGTAAAATATGCCTTAACATGTCTAATATTGTTGCCAAATCAGTTTAGATATCAAAAGTTATGTTACATATGCTTAAAATGAATTTTGGCGTAAAAAGGCATTTTGGTAATTTACCTAAGGCATATAAACTACCTATCATACAACTAACTAAACGTTGTGACCATAAGGTATAACCTCGGGAGGTTATTCCCTATACAACTATGGTCACCTAATGTGCTTGGTCAGATCCTAATGATCGACCAAACGGGTCGGGTTTGAAAGTATAAGCGATTGTTTAGATCGCTTACCTTACGACCCTATATAAGCACTAAACTAATAGTGACGAGCTAAGCATGTTAAAACATGCTTAACTAATTTTAGAGAACAGGTTTGGTATCAAAACAAATGGTCTTGATACCTAAGAGTAGTTTGGTTACAAAATACACAAGAATACGCATTTTGGCCGAAATTTCGACTCGTCACTGAGCCTTGATAACGTGGTAATCAGTAGGTATAGTCACTAGGGACTATAACCATCGTGATTACGCTCACGTTATGAAGTTCAAACGAACTTCGCATTGACCATAAACTGGTCAATGCAAAAAGTCAAACAAAGTTTGACTTTAACGCTAAAACGGATGAAAAGAATGAAAGAACACTTACAAAGGGTCCCCCCAAGATTGAACTCCCAAGTATTCTCAGGTATGAAGTGATAAAACACCCCAACTTAGAGAATTCTCAGATTTCAAGTGGGTTTTGCAAGTGAACTTGATGGGTATTTATAGATGTGGTAGAACCGTTAGGATCGTTTCTCGAATACCGTGCTTTGATCTTGTCCCTACACTTATTGCAACACTAAGGTAACTCAATTTGGCCCCCCAACATCAGGAAGGGGCAAGTGCAAAGGGATTAGGGGTTGGTAACAGCTGTTAACAGGCTGTCAAACCTAATATGCTGATCTGGGAGGTCCTTACGGACCGTAAGGTTGAGGGCTTACGGTTCGTAAGCCATCAACTATGCTGAAATGACAGTTTTGGTCCCTGTTATGCAATAAAGCCATTTCCGACACGTTTAAGGCCCGTTAACCCCATTTCAAAGCTCTAAAATGAAGTTAAAGTATTGGGAACTTAAAGTGTGCTCAAAATATCTCGTATGTCGGTTCGTTTGGCCGTACGATCGCGATGTTCGCTTAATTACGACGGAATGCGCATAAGCATGAAAAACGATCCAAAATGCGTGACGAATGGATTTTTCTTATGCCAAACACTAAAATAAAATATTTTAATGCTTACATAAATTTTTGGATGTCCGGATGTATACAGAACGTAAGTTATGCGCGAAAATGCAAACTTATGCACTTTTCGACGCTTTTAGTCCCTGAATGACCCAAATGTTTATTTTAGCACACCGAACCCCTCAAAGCCTATTTCTAAGCTATGTAAAGGATATTTAGGGTATGTTTAACTTATGGTCATGTTCCGGAATGTCTGTTACAGTTCAAATTGGCATACTTTCGCAGTTTGTCAAATTTAGTCCCTGTAAGCGAATTAACTTGATTTCGGCATACCAAACTATCCAAAACTTATTTCTAAGTTATGTAAAGGTTATTTAAGTTATGTAAACTTATTTCTATATTTACGCATCGGTGCGCGTATAACCTTCCAGAAAGCGATTTAGAGCCCGAAATCGAACAAGAAATGATATGTGCAAACGATACACATATTTATGCAAATCCCAAGTATGAAATAAAATATTTCATTGGCTTGGTATTTGTTTGATGGTTGAAGTGACACAGGTGTCACACATGTGTTTATCAAAACTAATTCTCTTTTGGATTGTGTTTATAAAGTTTGTTATTCATTTCCGCTGCACTTTACATTGTTTCATATTCATTCATAGTTCAAATTATTCAAACAAACACAATTATGAAAGCCTCCGATCCTAACAATTGGTATCAGAGCTTGGACAGTCAAATTCGATCTAACAATCAATTTGACATAACAGTTCAGCTCAAAATTCATTGATACTAAGGTTGGTTGTATTCAGTTGAAAAACAGAGTAATGATTGATCACGCTTAACGTTGTTATTCAAATACTCTGAAAAACAACCAAGATGTCATAAGACACACAAATTTCACAAAACAAGTGATGTCATGCACAGGTCACTCATAGTTTTCAGATCTGAAAACATATCCGTTAAACTATGGGATTATTTCTTATTTTCAAAATTGATTTCAACTGTTGTTATGAAACTTGTGATGTCACTATATTTGATGCTAAAGTATGAACCTCAGATTAACAAAAGCCTATGTTCTTAAAACATTAGTGTTTTTGCTAACATAAAAAGAGGGAAATTAAAACTTTAGTCATAAGAACTTATGTGTTGAAAATAGGTTGAGATCCTCAAAAGGAACAAATCAACTCTGTTAAAATACATTAAGAATACAGAATAGTCCGTCATATGTAATGTGAGATTGGTCAAAAATTTGTACAAATATGGCCAATCCTCTTAAAGCATTACTGCAAAATGATTCTGGATTAAGTATTCCTTCAATAAAGACCTCCCAGTAAGTATTTCATTACTTATGAATGGGAAGGGTAAAAAGGGAAGAAGAGAATTCACAAAAACTCAGAAGTGTGTTTATCTCAAAACTTTTGAAGTCAGAAGAAAAGAGTATAAACATAAAACACTTAAGAATCAAAGTTTGGGGTAGCAATGGTCATTAAGTAACTATGTGCAACCATTGGTTCAGGAAACTTCAGGTAACAATAGTATTACCAGTAAATGAATTTAAAAGAGGACTAGACAATTTTCAGAATCTTCATATGGTAACAAAGTCTATAACAGGGTTTTCAAAAACTCATGTGAACATGTGTCCTCATTTCTGTTGTCAATCAATCAACAAGAAAATGGTACCAAACAGTGGTCAAAATGTATTTAGAATTTCATACCACTGTTGTCAAACCACTGACCATTTTCGTAAAACTTGAGAATGATATGATTATGTATTTTATTGAAAAATATATCAGATCCTTTTGGTGCTGTTTTTGGAAAATTCTTTAATTATTTTTTCTTGAAAAGGATTTTCTTAAATAAAGCAGGATATATTATTCTTTATTTTTCTTTAAGAATAATATATTTTGTACTTTTATTGGTTTTTGATAGTAAAAGTTTCAATCTCCTGACAGGATACAGAACCTTTATTTTTGTTGGTGATATTATCCTTAATATGGATCAAAAGGAAATGGTACATATGTCAAAGTCATGTCAAACTCAAGTTTGTTTTTACACTGTGCAAAAGATTGATTGTTAACAGATCTTAAAATACTTGGGTACTCATGTTTTAATTTAAATATTATAACAAGAATGAGTTGCCTTAGTAAAAAGTATACATCATCTGGGGTACTAAACCACTGTCAGAAATTTGAAAAAGCTTCAAAATGAGTAATTGACATGTGGCAAAACCTTGAATGGAAAATTTTCAAAACAGTTGCTGATATATGAGTCTTTCAAATCTTTACCATTTACCCTAACCACTGTTTTGTTCAAGCATCTGCTTCCTAAATATTGTCCACTGCTGAAAGTCAACCACTGATCCTTTCATTCTCTTGGCAAGCACTGATGCTCAAAATCAGTGACTTATCCACTGATATGCTATCCACTGATAGTAAAAATCATCCACTGTTATCATATTATTACCGTTGTAACCACTTATGCTTGTTTCATCAGTGGCCCTCAAAACAACTGTCCTCCACTCTTCATCCATATCATCAGAGGTTGGCACGTGGTCAGTTTTTAGCCATCAGATCTTAATAACCGCTGCCACATTAGCGATCACTTTTTCTCTTAATAAAACCCTGATAAAAACCCCCAAACAGGGTTTTACACTGTCGAATTGAATTCCAAAATTCTCTTCTCAAAGCAGTTTCCAGCCTTTCTTCTCAAATCACTCTTCGATTCTTCTTCATCAAAATCAAAGTCAAAACCATCATCATCATCATCCAAAGAGGTCGCTCAAACGGCCACTGAATCCATTGAAATACCATACAAATCCCCTCACAACTATTTGGGTCTACTCACAAAACCCACAAACAACCACACCTTTGATTCCATCATCGACACATTATCTGAATCAAAGTACAAAAATTTGTTGATATCAGATGCTCCCATTTACCAACAAACCCAGAGAGAGTTCTGGAAAAATGCTACGCTTGAAAAGCAAGACGATAAAGTCATAGCCATCAACTCCTCGATACAGGGTAAAGTGATTCAAATTACTCCACAATCAATCTCAGAAGTCTTTAAACTCGATGATCAGAAAGGTAAAACTTCTTTTGATAAAACCAAGTTGAAAACTGATTTTTTGAAAAGAGGGTATGCAGAACAATCAAAGGTAGATACCTTACAAAAAGGTTACTTCCCTTCTGCACCTAGGTTTTTATTTCACACACTTTTGATGTGTGTTTCAAATAAAACAACAGCGTTTAACGAAATACCATTGAAGATTCAATGTCTGGGCTATGCTATTTTAAATAATGAAAATTACAACTATTCCCAGGAGATCTTTAATGCCTTGGTAAAAAATGCTGATAGCAAATCATTTTTACTTTTTCCAAGGTTTCTAAGCTATTATTTTAAACAAAAATTTGAAAAAGAAAATGAAAATTTGCTCAAGCAAGGTGCTTATTTTCAAATAAAAGGGCTAACAACTGAAACATTTTCCAGAATGATGGCACCTATAAAAACAAAAGCAGAGGTGCCTGAACAGAATTTAGCAACTACCACTACTCCTCAGGCATCTACTGTTGAGCCCACTGCTCCAGGTGATCATAGCAGCACAACCACTGCTTTGAAACCCACACCTGACATCACCAAAAAGACCAAAAAGAAGTCTTACAAAAAGCCCACCAAACCCAAGAAAAAGGAAACTCTGGAAGATGAGATCCCAGAGCAACTGCCAGTGATAACACAAATGTCACCAAAAACTACTGCTGCTACTTCCTCACAGCTGTTGGTAGAAAGATCTCCACCCTTACCTCAAACTCCTCTTGCATCCTCATAAAAGGATCAGGTTGTAAGCACAGGGACCCCATATTATGAAGCTCTGGATTCAATAGGATCCATCTTCCTCAGTCCTGATCCCAAGGACATGTCTCTTTCAACACCCATACCTTCACCAATCATATTACCACAATCCATAATACCTTTGTTGCATGCAGTTTCTATAGCTCAGACACAAACCAGTTCCTCTCTATCACCTATCACTGAGAGTATACTCCCACAAGTGACTGGGTCTGATGATTATACCTCTGCTATCCCAGCAACTTTTGAGGAGGTTACACTGCAGGAGGTACAAGTAACCCCTGTCAGTAGTTCAAGTGGAGCAGCAACTACAAATGTTGGATCAACAGATCTACATTTGGACAGTTGTTTCATCAGTCAGACTCCCTTGAAGGCAATTTCTTCTATAGCACCACTGATAACCACTAGTGAGGCTGTTTTGTCCACTGGTACCGTCAAAGGATTATCAAGTGCTGAAGAAAGAAGACCCCAGAACCAAGAACAAGGGGCATCAATGGATGATTTTTGGGACTCAGTTCCTAAGTCACACATTGATACAACCACTGCTGGTGGGGATTCAGGTGATCCCATTAATTTGGGTGATGATTCAAAATATCAGGAATTGACGGGCAGAGTTGAAAAACTTGAAACATCAGTTACTGAAATAAAGGATATGGTGCAACAGCTGTTAAAAGCTCAAAAAGCACAATCCACTGTTGTTCCACCTCAAGCACCTGCTCCACCACAAGCACTTGCTACAAATGAGCTCTGGAATCTTTTTCAACCCCTGCTTGAAAAACAAAAACAAATGGCTGATCAGCAGCATGAAATGCATGTAAAAATGCTGACAAACATGGTGGAGTCAAGATTTAAAGATACTCAAGCAGACATCAAGGCTATAAAGGCCAGCATACAAAGCACTGCCCATGGTGGAAAAGTTCCCCCCACTATCCTATTCATGGATAACCCCCTTCCAGATAATGCCAAAAAGGGGGAGAAAATCCAGAAGTTGAAGATGAAGGGAATTGAGGATGGTGTTTACGTTGAACCGGAAAAAGAAAAACAGACATCTAAACCTCAAACCATAAAATCTCAAACTTCTATTCAAACAGTTGATATGTCAGTGGTTTCAAAAATAGCTTGTCAAACAGTTGCCATCTCTTCAACACACACCACTACAACACACACTACCACTGCCCTACCACCATTACCACCTGTCATAAAACAGAAGACAACAGATGTTACAACATCTGTTGTAATGACAACAGCGGTTGAAGCACCAGTTGTTTCAACAGCTGTTAGTCAGACACTTTCCACCACTCAAACCACTGATCCACTTAAAACATCATCAGCCTCTCCTACAATAAAAAGGAGAATGATTTTTATTCCTGATGATGATTCTCCATCACCACCACCAAAAACAACTTCACTGCCTTCAACCCTGCTCAAAAGCTGAAGACATCTACTGACAAATCAGTAGTTGTAATGACAACAGAGGTTGAAACACCAGTTGTTTCAACAGCTGCTTGTCAACCATCCATCACTGCTCTCATCATTCCTACATCACAACCAAAACCCTCTTCAACCGTAAAGCTTCACAAAAGAAAAGGAGAAACAACTCAAGCCACTGATGAAAAATATGATCCTGTTGCCGCAAAATATCCACTGGAACTAGATGCTGTGAAAAATGAGATGAGACAATTTTACACCGAGGAAGATCCTTCAAAAAGAAGATTTCCTTCTCTCATTGGCTTCATAGTCCCAGAAAACATGAATGAATATCTCGAAATGAAATCAAGGCAAGCAAGGATTAGAGCTAAGCTTGAATGCAAAGATGAAGGTGATGAAGCCATTGCAGAAAGAATGGTACTCTTGCTCACAAAAGTCAAGCTGGTGGAAGACTATGCACAAGATCTGATCAAAGAAAAGACAGATCAATGAAAAGCAATGAGAAAATAATATCTTGCATATATAATGAAAGAAAAATTCTATCAAGCTGAAGAAAACCAATTTGAAGAGTGGCCACTGGTTGCCTTGAAGCATGAAGCAAACAGGATTGAAAGGATTAAAAATGATCCAAGTAAGAAGAAGACAGCTCCAAATTGGAATAAGTACAAAAAGCTAATTGCTGATCTTACTTCTGAATACAAAAAGAAAAAACAGGAACTGATAGATGCTAAGGTGGATACTGCTGAAGCCATAACAAAATGGACAAAGCAGTATACCGACGAGACTTATGAACGGCTGAAGAAAAGAAAGATAACAGTCTCAGGCACTTCTAAAAAGCTAGACTACAACAAGATAGAGCAACAGCTAAATGCTCTTAAGTCACTGCTCACATCAACAGATAATCCTATCCTTGTGGAAAACCAAAACAGCTGACCAGTGAAGAGGAAAAAGAAAAGGAAGCTGAGTACTTCACAGAAGCCATCAAGAAAATGGATCTAAAAGAAGACAGTTCAGTAAGCCTTCAAAACCTTTTCAAAAAGGTATTAGCCAAACCTGCAGCAGATATCTCAGACACTGAACTTGAACAAAGAAAAAGGCAAGAGCTGATTGAACAGGAAGCTGCAGAAGACATAGCTGCAGCAAATGAAGTCATAGAAGAGGCTTTTAAACGAATATCTGAAGTTCAGGATACTGCGTTACAATTTTTCTCAAGGCCAAAATCTCCAAGCTCATCAGAAAATAAATCTTTCCCAAGAAACCCATTGGGTTCAAAAGTACTAAAGTGGCTCTCTGATCAAAAGACCCATGTATTGACCTTGGTCAGATCCAATGGTGAGATGAAGTACATATCAAGGAAAGAAGCACTAGGCCTTAGTGTTGAAGATTTGCAGGATCTCCTTGAACTTTCATTGTGCAGGGATGAGGATGACACAAGTTCCAAAGAATTTGAAGAAGAATTTAAAAGACAAGCAAGGGAATTTCTGATGAGGAATAAAGATCCTAAATAATGAAGTGTTTTGGCATTATCTGTTCCAGGGGGAGATTGTTGGGATTGAACCCTACCAGAGGAACAGATAATGAAAGCCAAAACTGGTTTACAACAGTGGATTCAAAATAAGCAGCTGTTTACACTAAGCCTTCTCCCTTGAAAGTGATTATAACAGCTGATGGTCTTATATTCACTGCCCGGATACAACTGCTGCTATTCTTCTAACTACTGATGAAGCCCAGAAGACTGTTGAGAACTAAGCACTGCTGGTACAATCTCCTGATGACATAGCACTGCCCAATCAAGGACTGATCAACCTTGAGGAAAGCACTGATGTAAAGAGAGAGCAGTAGTTTAGTATGTCATCTATTTTATGTATAGTCAGTGGTTAGGTTTAGCAGTGTTTGTATAAGAACAGTAGATACAGGTTGTTAGGCTGTTAGACGTCGCTTTCATGGTGACGTCAGCTGAGATGTCTCAGTGGTTTGGATTGTCCAAAATGGAGTAGTACTCTGTACTGTTACATTTGATCGTCTTGAGTGAGTTCTTCTCCTCAATTCAATCCTTTCATCTTGTGCAACCAACCATGGGGTATCAGGCTGAGGGGGAGTTTAGTTTGTAAGCATGCTTGTAATCTTTTGATTTGTATTGTAAATCTTTCGACTTATTGTGAAGCATGTTTTTATCAAAACTAATTCTCTTTTTTATTATGTTTATAAAGTTTGTTATTCATTTCTGCTGCACTTTACATTGTTTCATATTCATTCATAGTTCAAATTATACAAACAAACACAATTATGAGAGCCTCCGATCCTAACACCATGGCATATCGCACCCTCCCAGGGTGAGACTTCCAGTATGACACGTTCGCATGCAGCGAACTGCCAGTGTTTCCTATGTTATCAGGTTTTCCTGGCGATCACACGTTGTCGCCATACAATTTCCAATCTAAAATAAACTTTCCAAGAGTTTCGGGTGTAAGTCCAGGACCCATGATTAGGTTGTCATCCACCTCAGTCCACAAGGAGGTCGGCATTATCCTCCATGCAATGCCTCAAACAGAGCTGTATGCATACTAAAACGGTAACGGCTGCAGTAGAACTTAACTAAAGGTAAGTATCCTTCTAATTCTTGCTAAAGTCGATCACACACACGCTCGCAGCATGTCCTTGAGTGTCTGGGTGGTTTGTTACTCTGACCATCCGTCCTATGGTGACACGTAATGCTCGTGTCTAGACGTGAGCCAAGGGTGTTGTGTATTGCCTGACATAAATCATGTATAGATCAAAATCAAAGGTAACAGGAGTTGGCACCTCGTGCCTAAAAACCGCCTCTCTTAGAGGAACATTCACAAGCTGTGAAGACTCATCAGTTTCCTTGATTGTAAGAAAGTGTGCTGGTTACGTAAGATAATCAACGATCACCCAAGTGATATTGGCTCCTTTCGGGTTGCAAGTAGACTAGTGACAAAATCCATGGCATTTTCCATATGGGTGTTTTTGGTTGCTGATACTCCACCTTGACTTTCCCACAAGTCAAACATCATTCACATACATTTCCAGGTGGGCCTTCATGCCCGATCACCAGTACAAGATTTATAGATCCTAATATCTCTCTTCAAAACCCAGACGACTAGAATATCGAAGCCGGTGTGCTTTGCTCAACCAAGTTTCCCTAAAGTTGCCGTATAATGAGATCCACACTCGTTCCTGGAGGTAGCGAATATCATCCGACCCGCCAAAGGTTGCTTCTCCATGCCACGTATGGGTTCAACTTGAAAATACTCTTCCTTCAGTTCTCCAGTTTTAACTGTCACACCCCGACCACGTAAAACAACAAAGCGTGGCGGAAATGTCAGGGGGTGTTGTAACAAAATTATCGTTTCATAACCATGGATACAAAAAGTGTTTTGTTTTATTGATAATATTAAACATTAATATTGTCTTAACACATAACAAACAAGTTTTATATCAACTATTATCGTTTTATGTCACTAAGGCCTCGTCCAGATCCTATGTGACGCATGCATCCTAGAACGTCAATCAAGTAACAACACCTGAAACATATGTAAAAACAAAGTCAGCAAAGAAATGCTGGCGAGTACATAGGTTTTATAAGAGTATCGGAATCATGGCTTGTTTTCATATATTGCAATACCTCGAAAACCTTGTTTTTAAAAAGTGTATAATATTGCAACATGATTAACCAACTCAAGTCAAGATGGTTATAATTTATAAAATTTTGTAGCCATGATTCTTAACCCAAAAGCTTTTTGTTTTTAGAAAACCATCTTGTAAAACATCTCGTATAAACTCATTAATAAAACTCGTATATTATTTCGAAAACATCGTTGAGTGACATCGTTTCAATATCGTTTACCCAAGTGAACTAAATAACGCCACGGTATGTAATATGTTGAAAACACTTATATATAAGAAGTACTAGCGGCGTATCTACCATGTTTTCACCACATTACACCCGTCCCGTTATCTAAACACTAGCCAAAAACCAATCGTTTACCCAAATTGTTTAACATCGTTTCCAAATCGTTTACTCGATTAAATCGTTTAAATCATCCTCGTTTTAATTGTGAAAACTTATATATGGTCGTCTCGTTAATAACATTCAAACCTTCATGACTCGACTACCTCGTTCCTCGCTTCTCGTAGTAACAAACCTCCAAAGGGTAAGTTAATAATTACAGATTCAGTCGTTACCCACAACACCCACACATAACAATGGGTATAGTGAAATAACGAGATTTGTCAGATCCTATGGTACCATAACCTAATACTGGTCGGTTCGGCCAAAATTAATGGATGTCATTCGTTATGTAGATACAACCAACAAGTTCGTTCACATTATTGAATCGTTATTAGTTTAGTATAAATCGTTCTATTCGTTTTTGAAATCATCGTTTAAACCTCGAAAACATTTCGTACATATGAATCACCCCAAAACAATTGAAAACAGTAAAATAGGGGAACTATGTACTCACATGTAGTGCAAGGTATCCTCAATCAATAGTACTTTAACAAACTCGAGTAAACCAGAGAAATCAAGCAGCACCTAGTAATTGAATCACTAGTCAAACAATAGACGCCTAAATCGGAAGATCGGACAGAATGAGGTCTTGTAAACCAAATGAGTGTTGGACTCATGTGATATGTTTTAACAAGGCCTACATCCTAAATGAAACGTAACCTAAGTGCTTTCGACCCATCGCGACCCATTAAGGTAGCTTATGCTACTTTAACGCGTCGTGCGCGCAAAGCGCGTTCGAGACGTCTAACTAGTCCTATGACAAGTATTATATGCCAATACATGTTTAATCATGTTGTATAATCAGTTATGTGACAAAAGTTTAGGTTACATAAGCTTAATTACCAATTATACATGAAAAGGGTATTTTGGTAATTTACCTAAGGCATATAAACTACTTCTCATACAACTACCTAAACTAGGTGACCATAAGGTATAACCTCGGAAGGTTATTCCCTATGCTACTATGGTCAATAAACATGTTTGGTCGGATCCTATGATCGACCAAACGGGTCGGGTTCGAAAGTCTAAGCGGGTGTTTAGTCCGCTTGACTTACGACTCTACACAAGCACTAAACTAAAAGGTGACGAGCTAAGCATGTTAAAACATGCTTAATAAAGTTAGAAAAAAAGTTTGGTATCAAAACAAACTGTTTTCATACCTAAGAGTAGTTTGGTTACAAAATACGCAAGAATACGCATTTTGGCCGAAACTACGACTCGTCACTGAGCCTAGATAACGTGGTAATCAGTAGGTATAGTCACTAGGGACTATAACCATTGTGATTATGCTCACGTTATGAAGTTCAAACGAACTTCACATTGACCATAAACTGGTCAATGCAGAAAGTCAAACGCAGTTTGACTTAAACGCTAAAATGAATGAAAAGAACGAAAGAACACTTACAGAAGGTCCCCGTAAGCTCTTGATTTTCCAAGTAATCTCAGGTATGAAGTGGTTTGCACTTTAACTTAGAGATATTTCAGAAAATTCAAGTGTGGGTTTTGCAAGTGAAGGGTGGGGTATTTATAGGATTTCTTGAATCGTTAAGATCGTTTATCGTAAACCGTGATTCGATCTCATCCATACAAGTGTTGATAACCCCATGTGCATCAAAATGGCCCCCTTGCATCAGGAAAAGACATGTGGAATTGGGTTTTGGGTGTTTAACAGCTGTTAATAGCTGTTTAAAACAGATTATTCTGATCTGGGAGGGCCTCGCAGCCCGCGTAAGGTATACACAAACCTTACGCACCCCGCCTGAGGGTCCTGATCAGAAAACAACTTTGCCATATTGACAGTTTCAGTCCCTGTTGGTGTTTAAAGCTCATTTCGACACGTTTAAGGCCCGTTAAGCCAAATTTAAGGCCCTAAAATGATGCCTAAACATTGTGGACATGAAACATGCTCAAAAATATGCTGGATTTCGGTTCGTTTGGTCGTATGATCGCGATGTTCGCTTAATTACGACGGAATGCGCATAAGCGCGAAAAACGATCCAAATTGCGCGACGAATGGATTTTTCTTATGCCAAACACTAAAATAAAATATTTCAATCCTTACATAAATTTTTGGAGGTCCGGATGTATTCAGAACGTAAGTTATGCGCGAAAATGCAAACTTATGCACTTTTTGACGCTTTTAGTCCCTGAATGAGCATAAAGTTTATTTTAGCATACCGAACCCTCAAAGCCTATTTCTAAGCTATGTAAAGGTTATTTAGGGTATGTTTAACTTATGATCAAGTTTCGGAATGTTCGTTACTATACAAATCGGCATAGTTTCGCAGTTTGACACAAATAGTCCCTGCGATCGAACAAAGTTGATTTCGACACACCAAACCATTCAAAACTTATTTCTAAGTTATGTGGAGGTTATTTAAGGTATGTTAAGCCTATGTCACTATTCGGGAGTGTTTGTTTTGTTATACTGACTGCGTTTACGCACCAGTTTGCGTATAACCTTCCAGAACGCGATTTAAAGCTTGCAATCGGAATCGAATCGAATTGAAAAATCACCAAACACAAATACACACATAGAAACACCAAAACACATATAATAACACCAAAGCACATTGTTTTATTAATAATCATCATTGTTTTACATTGTACATCGATTACAGAACACAGTTGTCACAGTCTCCCCTACTTCAGGAAATTTCGTCCCGAAATTTTAACTAGAGGAAGCTTGTGAAAACAAATGCGGATATTTCATCTTCAACTGGTCCTCACGTTCCCAAGTAAACTCTGGGCCACATTTGGATTCCCAGCGAACTTTAACCAAATGAATCCGTTTGTTCTTCAACTGTTTGTATGTACGTTCCACGATCTCCACGGGTTTCTCGACAAAGTGCATTGTTTCATCGATTTGAATCTCGTCGAGAGGAATGTGTAGATCAGTGTCAGCTAAACACTTTCATAGATTGGACACATGAAAAGTCGGATGAATATTTCCAAGCTCTGGAGGTAGCTCTAGACGATATGCAACCTTTCCAATTCTCTCCACAATCTTAAATGGTCCCACATATCGAGGTGCAAGTTTTCCTTTCTTTCCAAATCTCACGACTCCCTTCCAAGGTGAAACCTTGAGTAGGACATGATCTCCGACTTGAAATTCTAAGGGCTTGCGTCCCAAATCCGCATATCTCTTTTGACGGTTTTGAGCTGTCACAAGATTATCGCGGATTTTCTTGATTTTGTCAGTTGTTTCCAGAACGAGCTCAGGTCCAGTAAGCTGTGCTTCACCGGTCTCGTTCCAACAGACAGGTGAACGACATTTTCGACCGTAGAGAGCTTCGAATGGTGCCATATTAATGCTAGTATGATAACTATTGTTGTAAGAGAACTCGATCAGCGGCAGATGAGAATCCCAATTGCCACCAAAGTCTATCACGCATGCTCTAAGCATATCCTCCAAAGTTTGAATCGTTCTCTCAGATTGGCCATCTGTTTGGAGATGATAAGCAGTGCTTAGATTCAGTTGGGTTCCCAAAGCAGATTGCATGGCCTTCCAGAAATGAGATGAAAATCGAGTATCACGATTGGAGATGATATCCAAGGGCACACCATGTCGTGTCACAATCTCATCAACATAAATCTTTGCAAGTTTATCAGCAGATAGATCCTCACGAATCGGAATGAAATTAGCTGATTTCGTTAATCGATCGATGATAACCCAGATAGCATCATGACCTTTAGACGTACGCGGTAACTTAGTGATGAGATCCATCGCAATGTTCTCCCACTTTCAAACCGGTATCTCTGGTTGTACAAGCAAGGCAGAAGGTCGTTGATGTTCGGCCTTGACTTTGAGACAAGTTAGGCATTTCAATACATACAAGGCAACATCCTTCTTCATACCAGGCCACCAGCACCGAGTATGAAGATCCTTGTACATTTTATCAGCACCAGGATGGATAGAATATCGAGACTTATGAGATTCGTCCATTACCAAGGTGCGAAGATCGTCTTGTTTCGGAATCCATAATTGATCCTTAAAATAGAGCAAACCATCGTCTTTCGCTTCGAGCATAAGCTCAAGTTGACGTGGTAATTCATTACCTATCAAATTTTGTGAAACACAAAATTGCTGAGCTTGAAGGACACGAGATTGAAGATCAGATAGAGTTCGAACAGAATGAAGCTTGACTCGCTCCTTTCGACTAAGCGCATCGGCTACAACATTCGCCTTACCAGGGTGGTAGCGAATCTCGCAGTCATAATCGTTTAAGAGTTCAACCCAACGTCGTTGCCTCATGTTCAGCTCTTTCTGATTAAGAATATGCTGGAGACTTTTGTGGTCTGTGAAAACCACACACTTCGTTCCATAGAGGTAGTGTCTCTAGATTTTAAGCGCGAAAACCACAGTTCCTAACTCAAGATCATGAGTCATGTAGTTCTTCTTGTGAACTTTCAGCTGCCTAGATGCATATGCAATAACTTTACCTCGTTGCATAAGAACGCAACCAAGGCCTAAGTTGGACGCATCGCAATAGACAACGAAATCATCGCTTCCCTCGGGCAGAGATAGAACAGGAGCATTACATAACTTCTGCTTCAGCGTTTGGAACGCTTCTTCCTGCTTGGGTCCCCACTCAAAAGGCTTATTCTTCTGAGTCAAAGCAGTGAGTGGAACCGCAATCTTTGAGAAATTAGAAATGAATCGACGATAATAACCAGCAAGATCAAGAAAAGATCGAATCTCTGTAGGCGTCGTCGGTGTATTCCAGTCCTTAATAGCAGCAATCTTGGATGGATCCACATGAATACCCTGCTCATTGACTATATGACCCAAGAATTGAACTTCTTTAAGCCAGGATTCACACTTGGAGAATTTAGCAAAAAGTTGTTCCTTCTTCAGGAGTTCCAACGTTAAGCGAAGGTGTTGCTCGTGCTCGGCTCGAGATTTTGAATAAATGAGAATATCGTCGATGAACACAATAATGAACTTGTCTAAATAAGGTTTGCAGACCCTATTCATTAAGTCCATAAAGATAGCTGGAGCATTTGTCAAACCAAAAGGCATGACAGTGAACTCGTAATGCCCATATCTTGTGCGGAAAGCAGTTTTGGGAATATCTTCTTCGAGAACACGAAGTTGATGATACCCAGAACGCAGATCGATCTTGGAAAAGCATGAAGCACCCTGTAGCTGGTCGAATAGATCATCAATTCGAGGTAGGGGATATCGATTTTTGATGGTGAGCTTATTAAGCTCACGATAATCGATACACATTCGAAAGGATCCATCTTTCTTTTTCACGAAGAGGACATGAGCTCCCAAGGTGAAAAGCTCGGTCGGATGAATCCTTTATCAGATAACTCTTGAAGCTGTTTCGATAACTCTTGCATCTCCGACGGTGCAAGACGATAAGGTGCTTTTGCAATCGGGTTGGCATTGGGTAAAAGGTCAATATGAAACTCGACTTGACGAACTGGAGGCAAACCAGGCAGTTCATCAGGAAAGACCTCTGGATAATCCTGCACAATGTGAATATCCTGAATACTCTTGCTCTTGTCTTTCTCCTCGGCGACATGTGCCAGAAAAGCAACATAGCCTTTTCGCGAATAACTTTGGGCTTCCATACATGACATAAGCTTCAAACCACCAGATGGCTTCTCGCCACGAATCTCCAGAACATCGCCAGAAGACAATGGAATACGAACAATCTTATCGAAACAAACCACCTCAGCGTGGTGTTTGGTTAACCAATCCATTCCGACGATAATATCGAAGCTCCCAAGTTGCATCGGTGTGAGGTCAATAGGAAAAAGATGGTTATCAAGGTTCAACTGACAATTACGAATAATAGAATCGAGAACAAGAGATTTACCAGTGGCAACTTCAACAAATAAGGGTTTCCTTAGTTTAGTTCTGGTATCGCAAGCAAAGGCTCAAATGACAGGGAAACAAAACTTCTATCGGCACCAGAATAAAAAAGAATAGATGCAGGTCGATTATTAACAAGAAATGTACCGTTAACCACTTCATTGTCGGCCCTCGCTTCGTTTGCATTCAAATTGTACACTCGGCCACGAGCGGGATTCACATTGACGTTGACGTTCGCATTCGGGTTCGCGTTAGCATTCGCGTTTGCATTCACCAGTCTCGGACAGTTGTTGCGGAAGTGACCATACTCCCCACAATAAAAACATGAACCCGGTGGGAATCTCACAGCAATCCCCTGACCCGGAGCTGGAACCTGAGCAACCTGATTCTGTCCCAAACGACAAACATTGGCCAAATGCCCAAGTTTACCACACGTTGTGCATTGTTTGCAAGCTTGTTGTGCAACGTGATGACCGTTGCAACGAGCACAATGAGGTACGGTACCAGCATACGCTTTCTTTGCAGGTGGTTGAGCCGGTGGGTTCTGAGGGTTCTGAGCAGTCTGTGCTGTAACAGCAAAATTCTGGGCACCCTTTCGCTTCCTCGACTTCTTCGATGGCTCACCTTCCTTACCCTTACCCTTACCCTTTTTCTTGTCCTTACCTGAATCAGTCGCCTTCTTTTTATCACCCTTGCGGGTGAGTTTACCCTTCCTGACTTGAGTCTCAGTCAGGGTAGCAGACAACTCGATTGCTTGTCGAAGGGTAGTAGGGTTAACACCGGTCACAATCTCCAGAATAGAATCGGGTAAACCATCGATATATCTCTCGATTGCTTTCTCCAGAGGGGTAACCATGGTGGGACACAATAGACTGAGTTCCTCAAAACGATCCGTGTACGCACGGTGTTCAGCCCCATCTTGCTTTAAATCGTCAAACTCTCGTTCCAAAGCCTGAATTTCGTGACGGGGACAAAACTCCTTCATCATGAGAGCCCGAAGCTCTTCCCATGTTTGTGCCAACGCCACTTCGGCACCCCTGTCGCGCATGTTAGTACATAACGTCTGTAGCTTCCGTCAGCATGTAGTCATATATTGTATTCTGTGTTTATGTATACTGTTTGTATGTATGTAGTTAGCATGACAACTCAGGAATAGGTATTGTATGTAAAAGTGTTGGTTGGTACAAGTTCAATCCGTCCGGATGGCAATACGTACGGATGGTAATACGCATGGATGACTTATCCGCACGGATAAGTCATACGCACGTATAGGTCATATGCACGTATGAGTCATACGCACGGATAGCCCATCCGTGCGTACAACACTTCTTAGTTTCCTGAGGTTGCCTATAAATAGGAGGTCCGGTGCAACTTTGTTAGAACTTTTGACACGCACGGATAGTCTGTACTTCTACCGGATCTTTGTAACTTTCAGAACACTAAATAGAAAGAACAGACAAGCAGTTAAACTTTGAATTCTGTGTTGAATAAATCTGTGATTCGTCATAATGGATTCCGCACATTAGACGAAATCGATTCATCTTGTTCCTACGATCAGATCCTATATCAACGGGACCAACAAGTGGTATCAGAGCGTCCAGGGAGCTGAATCGAGATCAACAACACCGAATTCACCGGAATTCAAGTCTTATTCGCCGATCAAAGTCAGATTTCACCGGAGATTTGACATCTGTTGCCGATTTGATTCAAATTTCACCGGAAATTTGACGGATTTCTTCTACTTCTACTTAGTTTTTGCATTCGTTCTTCATTCGTCACCATAAAATCAGAAAAACTTAAAATTGAGCAAGGATCTACGGTTAAAACTTGATAAAATTGATATCAATTGATTCGTAATCATTCAAAGTATAATCCTACTTAGTTTCATAATCAGATTCAACCTAAAACTAGATCAAATTCATCAAAAACCATGTTTAGCTGTTCGTATCTGATGACGTCATTAACCCGTGCGGGCAGCTGTCCTAACGGATTGGATTAGTTAGTTACTGAAAACTGTTTGCTGATGATTTGCTGACATCATCATTGTTACACGCACGGATTACAACCCGTGCGGATAACCTGAAAAGTCAAATAGTCAAAGTTACTCGTACGAACAACCATCCGAGCGGATCATTATCTGTGCGGATAACCTCTGTCATTCATCCGGATAACTACTCGGACGGATCATCATTTGGTTCAAGTGTTTGAAATTTTTAGAATTTGTAAAAATTGTCTAAGTGTTTGAAAATTGTTTCAGGTATTTGAAAATGGAAGAATTCATGAATCCTTTCAGTGAGATGTATGCTTTCGCGGGTAACTCCGGAGACGATACTTCCAACCATTCAAATGATAATCCGAACCCGAAGAAAACTTTGTCCGATGCCCTAAGTGTTGAAAGCGCATATGGTACCTATAACAAACCACCAAAGCTAATGGCAATCGAAGAATATAATCGGTGGGCAAAAAGATTCGATGAATGGCTGAAAGCATTCGCATATCCAAGCTGGAAAAGCTTAAAGAACGGTTTTGCTGCAGGAAGACAAGATTGTGAGAATTTATCAGAAACTGAAGATATAGAGAACTTTGTTGCTGAACAAAAGTGCGTGGCCTTGATTCACCAGTCCGTAAGAGACGACATTATTTCACTAATTGAATACACAAACGCAAAGGATCTATGGGAAAAGTTAAAAATAAAATGTGTAGGAAGTGCTGAAATAGTCAAAAACAAAAAGAAACTGTTGAGAAAAGAGTTTGATTTGTTTGGATGCTTAAAAAATGAATCTGTTTGTAAAATGATTGAAAGATTTGGGCACTTAAAGTTGGAATTGGCAAGACACGGAATTCTCTATTCTCAAGAGGAGCTAGTTGACAAACTGTTCGATTCACTACCAGAAGAGATGGATTGGCAGTACTATGCATTGATGTTGAAGAATACAATCAAAGCTGAAGATCTGACCGTTGACTTGCTGATTGAAAGACTAGAGAGTCATGAATTGGAGATAAAGAAAACACACAAAGTAAATCATTCATCATACCAACAAAACATGGAACTGTACTATCCAAAGAGTATGATTCCCAAGAATGTTTCTCCAAGAACTGCTTTCTCTGCTGAAAATTCAAATCCTTCAAGTAAAGAAAGTCCAAGTTCAAACAATGGTTTTCATGGAGGTTTTTCATCCAATGCTTCAAGCCAGGGATCTTCTTCAAATTCTTCAAGTCAACAACAATCTGTTCCAAAGAACGTATTTCAATGCAACATTGCGGTGGATTTGAAAAATGCTCAGAATTTTGATGAGGAGTCGGCTAAACAGCAGATGATCTTTCTAGCATCTGTGTTGGAGTCGTATGAAGGGTTAGTAGCTGGGAAGATAGGTAATACCAATCTGACGAAAGAAGATTATGATCAGATTGATCCCGAGGAAATGGAGTTGATCGATATTCGTTGGGCTATGGCCAGTGCTGTTCGTCGAGCACAACGTTTCATGGAAATTACCGGCAGGAAGACAATTGGTGGTGCATCTACCAAGCTGGGGTTTGATAAGTCCAAGGTGACATGCTTCAAATGTAAGCAGAAAGGTCACTTCAAATGAGAATGCAGAAACGCATATGCTGATGAGTCGGAGAACCCTTTCAAAGATGATTACTACAAGAAAGCAATTTATCACCAGAATAAATCTGAGCCGCCTAGATTGAAGCAGGTTGAAGACAACAAAGAAAAATCTAGAGCCCTTGCTGTGATCCATGATGATGAAGGTTTTGATTGGAGCGAACTGCTTCCAGAGGAAGATGCGGTGGGTTATGCATTTGTGACGAAGATCGTTCCTTTTAAAGACAATAGAACTGAAGAAGAAAAGTTCGTCAACCGAAGAATGAAAGCCCAAACTAGAATGAGCAGAATTTATAACACATACAAAGAAGCTAAAAGAGCTAAGAGATGGGATGCCGACAGAGAATGTTATCTTGATCCACAAGGAAACATTACAGTTGACCCAGATTCCATTAGTGTTGATGCTCTCACCCAACAATTTGCCGAGGAAGAAGAAGCTAGACAAAGAGAATGGTGGGGAGGTGGTGATGAGAAACTAGTAGAGAAAGAAGAAAAAGTCAAAGAAGCAGAACAGAAGCCAAAGACAAAGAATGCTGATGATGGTATCATTGATACATCACAGGAATTAACGGCTGAAAACTTGAAGAAGATGGCTGAAAAAGTTCTTGCAGCAAAAGAACTTGAGGTAGTTTCTAGTTCTGGAACTGAGTCCAAAAACAAGGTCAGTTCAAATGGTACACTTGAGTCAGGTAAGAAAGTTAAATCTGAAAATGATTGCAAAAGTTGCATGAAAGAGTGCAAAGTTTGTAGTACAATCACTTACCTCAATGGTAAGAAGGTTGAAGAGTTGACTAGTAGAGTCAAAAGTGTTGAAAATCAAATCTTAAACCGTGATAAAATGCTGAAAGCTTCGAATGATAGATCAAAAGAATTAGCTGAGAAAATTGAAAATGATAAAAATGACATAGAAAGAATAAGAAAAGAAAACGAAAAGTTGATTCTTGAAAATCGTAAAATTTCTGAAAATTTTGAGAAGCTAAAGCGAACGGTTAAAGATTCTGATGACAGAAATAGTAAAACAACGAAAGAAAATGTTCAACTTTCAGGGGTTCTTAGAGTAAAAGAAGAATTAATCAACCAACAACTTGATGAAATTGCGAAACTGAAGCTTCAATTTGAAGAAGCTAAAATTGAGAATGAGCGTATTAATTTGAAACTGAGCAGTTACAACTCTGCAAGCTTTGTTTTGCAACACATTGTTCCAAAACCCATTGGGAAAAACAAAGCTGGCGAAGATGTATACTGTGATGGAACTGGGGTGGGATTTCATCAAGTTCCTCCACCTGTTCTAAAATTTTTTTCAAAGAAGCAATCAGGGTTGGTTAATGATGAAGTTGAAACAAATGAGATAAAACTGCCAGAGTCAATTGATGTGACATTTTCTTCATCATCATCATCAGATGATAGTGTTCAAACTGAGATTGTTAAAGGCATGGCAGAAAGTGTTTTGGATAGTGACTCTGCTGAGGATGAAGAATGTTTTCTGAACAATTACATTCTGAAACCAAAATCTAAAAACGACTTAAATGATGAACCGGGTCTTGTGATGTACAAGATGGCGGGTTCTGACAAGTTGTATTCAGATCTTGAGTTTCCCTTGGAGAATGTGAATGTGAACAAATTGAAAAATGTTTTCAAATTGGTTGAAATCAATGTGACTGAAGTAAAAGGTTTGAATCAGACAAAGAGGCAAATGAATTTTGAGAAAGATAAAGCTTACTATAAGAAACCGGTTGTTCCACCACGTTTTTCTAACAACAACCGAAATAAATGGTCGGGTGGATATCAGGGTGGTAAGAATTATCAGAAAAGAAATGTGCAGAATAAAAGGTTTGTTGAGAAGAAAGTGTTTGTAAACGGATCAAGCTCACTTTCTGATGAGGAATCTAAAATTTTTCTAAAATCAAACGAAGAGTTCTTTGAAAAGAAGGCCTCACAGCCTCAGTCTGAAGGTTCAAGTCGGGTAGTTGACACCCAAACATGCTTCAAATGTAATCAAGTTGGACATATTGCACGAAAGTGTACCAACTTGAAGCCTAAGACTGAAACTGTGAAGAATCCTATCAAGAGAGATGTTATGAAAGGAAAGGCTCCATTGATTGTTGAGAAAAATGAAAACACCAAGATCAAAACTGAACCTGTTAAGAACTCGACATCTAAAAATGATAAATTTTACCAACGGGTTGCATCACCTCAACAAACATGGAAGCCAAAAGTTGTTGAAAAGAAAGCAAATTCACCAAAGGTGTCTGAGACTGATAAATCATCATCTTCAACCAAGAAGATGTATGTACCTTTGGATTTGTATGAGAAGCAAAAATCAACTTCTGAAAAGAAGTATGTGGTGAAGAAAGACCAACCATCTGGTCAACCTCAAAAAGATGAATTTTTCTTATTCAAAGAGGTTGAGGTTGAGACTGCTGAAAGCTTAAAAATGAATGATAAAAACTTTCCACCACTTTACACTACAAAAACTCACATTAATGTCAAATTACCCGAGTCAAAAGAGGCTTGGGTAGCATCAAAATCTCATTAAATGTTTTTATTATGTGCAGGAGCTTCCGAGATCCATTTCACGTTGGATCATGGATAGTGGAGCTTCTCGGCACATGACAGGAAAGACAGCGCTGCTGTATGATGTCAAAAATATCAATGGAGGTTATGTGGGATTTGCTGGTCATGAAGGTGGTAGAATTATTGGTGAAGGAACGTTATCCAATGGGATTGTAACGTTTGATAGAGTGAACTATATTACTGAGCTGGAGAATAATCTGCTAAGTATCTCGCAGATTTGTGATAATATGTATACCACTCACTTCACAGACAAAGAGTGTTTGATCTTGAAACCAGGATTTGTTGTTCCTGAAGAATGGATTATCATGCGGGCACCGAGAGTGAATGATTTATATGTATTAGACATGAGTGTAGCAACTACAACAACAGGTCAAGCACATTGCTTTGTGTCTAGAGCAACTGAAAAAGAATCAAGGTTGTGGCACCGGAAGATGGGGCATATACATCTTAGAAAAATGAATCATTTGGTGCACAATGATCTAGTTCTTGGGGTTGATATCAAAGGTTTTCATCTGGAAGGGGAGTGCATTAGTTGCATCAAAGGCAAGCAGAAGAAAAAGTCACACCCTAAAAAGCAAGTCAATTCAGTTTCCAGACCATTAGAGAGACTACATATGGATCTGTTTGGTCCAATAAATGTCAAAAGTATTACCGGGGATCTCTACTGTCTTGTGGTTACTGATGATTATTCCAGATTTTCGTGGGTATCATTCTTGAAAACAAAAGATGAAACGTTTGGCAGTTTGATGGGGTTGTTCAGAAAGATAGAAAATTTGTACCAAAGGCGTATCAGAAGAATTAGAAGTGATAATGGTACTGAGTTCAAGAACAACAGGATGGAAGAATATTGTGATGAAAGAGGTATCTTGCATGAGTTCAGTGCTCCGTACACTCTGCAACAGAATGGAGTCGCAGAACGTAAGAACAGGACGCTGATCGAAACAGCCAGAACAATGCTTGCTGATTCAAAGTTACCGATAAATTTATGGGCAGAAGCAGTTTCAGCTGCATGCTATACGCTCAACAGAGTCCTCACTGTCAAGAAATTCAACAAAACATGCTTTGAGTTGATCAATAACCGCAAACCAAATCTGAAGTATCTTGAACCGTTCGGGTCACCCTGTACTGTTCTAGAGCCTTTTGGAAAGTTTGGTCCGAAGAGTATTGAAGGAATATTCATTGGTTATGCAAGTCCGTTACGACGAGTCTTCGTTCCAAGCATGAAGCGGATTATTGAAGCACCAAATGTTGAATGTCAAGGTCATACAATGCCACCTCAGAATCCTGGCGACTCATGGCGTTTCAATTATGATACTTTGTGGGAGTCCTTCAACATGGAGGAAGAACCAGAGTTCTTTGATGAGTTGGATATTCTAAGAGAGTATGAAGATTCAGATGAAAGATTTCCAGCAGAAACTTATCGAAAACGACAAGCTTTAAATGATGATGAGGCGGGTCCAAGCAATGCTGGAGAATATGACGATATTGAAAATGATGTTGCTCAAGAAGATCAGACGGTAGAGAATGATAATCAAGAATCTGAAAACAGACCTGTATTTGATCGTGATGATTCAGAGTCTGAGGGGGAGATAATCCAGCTTTCAAATCAAACTATTCCAGTCAGTGAAGAAGTTGCAAATCAAAATGTCACAAATTTGGAAGGCGAGGTAGATGTCTCGGGCGAAGTGATGCCAAGAACACTCTCATATCATCCAGAGGAATTGATAATCGGAGAGTTGCAGTCAGGAGTCCGCACTCGAAGACAGCTTGATCAAGGGCTTACATGTTTTTACACAAAAATTGCTCCTTTACAAACTGAATTCTCATTAAGTTGCTTTATCTCGCACATAGAACCAAGGACGTACAAAGAGGCGCTTACTGAAGATTCGTGGGTAAATGCAATGCAGGATGAATTAAGCCAATTCGAGAAGTTAGGTGTATGGAAGCTAGTGGATTTGCCGGATGGTCACCGGAAGATTAATACCAAATGGGTGTTTAAATGCAAGAGGGATGATCGAGGAGTTATCATTCGAAACAAAGCTCGACTCGTTGTCCAAGGCTTCAGTCAGCAGGAGGGGATAGACTTCACTGAAGTATATGCCCCTGTCGCAAGACTTGAAGCTATCAGAATCTTCCTTGCATTTGCATCGTGGAAAGGATTTAAAGTTTTTCAGTTAGATGTGAAGTTGGCATTTCTCTACGGCAAGGTGAAAGAGGAGGTTTATGTCGGGCAGCCACCAGGCTTCACCGACCCAATTCACAAAGATAAAGTTTATCTCCTTGATAAGGCGTTGTATGGCTTACATCAGGCCCCGAGAGCCTGGTATGAGACCTTGTCTCAACATTTGTTAGCCAACCACTTCACTCGAGGAAAGATAGACGCCACTCTGTTCACAAAAGAAGTCGACGGGCATCTTCTGATTGTCCAAATTTACGTGGACGACATAATTTTCGGGTCTACAAATGAACAACTCTGCAAAGATTTTGAACAAGTTATGAAGCAGAAGTTTGAAATGTCTTCAATGGGTGAGATGAAGTTCTTCTTGGGACTTCAAGTTGATCAACTTCCCGAGGGAACTTTCATACATCAAACAAAATACGTTCATGATGTTCTGGAGAAATTCGGGATGTCAGGAATGTCACCAATGTCCACCCCATTAGCGACGAACCATGGGATAAACCCTGATCTCACCGGAGAGAAGGTAGATGAAACATTGTATCGCTCCATGATCGGCTCGTTAATGTACTTGACGGCATCAAGACCGGATATTATGTATCCAACCTGCCTCGCGGCTCGATTTCAGTCAAATCCTAGAGCCTCGCACATGGTAATTGTGAAAAGGATTCTACGCTACCTGAAAGGAACCCCATCTCTGGGGTTGTGGTATCCAAAAGTTGGCGACTTCACGCTCGAAGGATATTCTGATTCTGATTTCGGATGCTGCAAAGTGAATGCTAAATCAACAACAGCGGGGTGCCAGTTTTTCGGGCCACGATTGGTCACCTGGCAATGCAAGAAGCAGACCTCTGTCGCTTTATCCACTTGTGAAGCTGAATATGTATCTGCTAGCAGCTGCTGCTCTCAGATCTTGTGGATCCAGCAACAGATGCGAGACTACGGTTTACAATTTCTTAACTCCCCTATCTTTGTTGATAATGAGGCAGCAATAAACATTACAAAAAATCCTGTTCATCACGCTAAAACGAAACACAATGAAATTCGTCATCACTTCATCCGAGACTGTTTCGAGAAGAAGTTGATACGAATAGAGAAAATCCACACCGATGAACAAAAAGCTGACTTACATACCAAAGCATTTGACAAAACACGTTTTAAATATCTTTTGAAACTTAATGGTATGAAGTTACTATCAGATGCGGAGGAAATCGTTGGCGTTGATGAAGGTACCACTGTAGATGATGTTGAAAAACAATCTACAATGGTTTGTCGAATTTTTACTTGTTTTGGTTTTTAGGGGGAGATAGTAGTTTTATTTTCAGAAAATACAAAAACAATAAAAAATTCGAAAAAGCCAAAAACATTAGAAAATTTCAAAAACCCAAAAACATTAGAAAATTTCAAAAAGAGTTTGTGTAAAAAGGGAAAATGATAGTACATCAGCTAGATGGTTACAGTACGCTAAAGAAATGGAAAGTTTAAATGCGTTAAACAGTCTCACTGATGATGTGCCGATAGGTTTTTACACATTTAGTAAGTCTGTTCGAGATATAAACCTAAAATCTTACTTTCTTATTTCGTGGGGAACACTACTTGGATATATAGGTAACCCCTGAAATCTTGTTTGAAAGGACTCATAATCTGATATACTAGGTCTTTATACTCAATGATGTCTGGGGTATTATTCCGGGACTTCTGCTGAACGGTAGTTCTGACCTAGTCCTTGGATAATACTTTTCTGCAAATGCTTGAAACATAGCATAAACCCTCAGCATGCCGATGAAACAATAAAATTGATAGTCGCTGCTGTTGTAGCTAAAAGATCCTCTAAAGGGGACATTCCGTAAAGACGAAGCTGATATCTCTCTGCGTATACGGAAGTATCGACCTGAGATCCCTCAGCCCTCGCTTACCTAAATTATGTACAGATATCATTGTAGTACACTCACCTGTAAGACTGATTATTGAGATTCTGGATACGGGAGTATATTCAAGAGGTGGGACACGCGTATAAGTTTAAGTCTCTAAAATACTAAATCGGTATCCTGAACAGATTGAAATGTGTGTAAGAATTTAAGTGGATCAACATATCGACAATCTAAGTGAATTGTTTAATGTTTGGCATGAAATCAAACTTAATGGTACTTGTAACTTGTCAGAAGCTGATATGATTCCCTAACACGCTCACCAAAAATATGTTTGTAAATAGTTTATTTTTACTATTCTTATTTTCTGTTTTTCATTTCTAGTCTATTTGCTTCATTAAAAAAATCCCAAAAAGATTTTAATTTTCTGCCTTATTTTTCGACAAACCAAAGTGGAGAGTTGATCTTCGGATTCGAAAGTTGAAAGCAGATGCAGGAAGTTTCTGGGATTGAAGATGAGTTTGGAGCTAATCATAACTTATGTGTAATTGAAAATATCAAACACAAGTTCATTAAGTTGATACTTGTACTTTTTCAGAAAAATGATTGAACAAAAATTCCAAAAGTCAGTATGTTTTGTTTCAAGTCAACCAAGGTCATTAAGTTGGACTTGGTCGACAAATTAAGTAACTTGGGTCATTAATTTGAACCAAGCAACTTAAGTGGATTTCTAGAATCAGACAAAATTTGAGAAAAATCAAAGTTTTCATCAAAAAAAAAAAAAAAAAAAAAGGTTAATGCCTCATTCGGTTGTTCATCCGGACGGATAGCCATACGCACGGATGGTAATCCGCACGGGTGACAATACATGTCTGTTGATAGTATATATAGAGGGTCAAAGAGTCAGTCAATGCTATCCGCACGTACAGTACTCTTTCTCTCACTCACACTTCAACTTTCTGATTTCGGAATTCTTTGCACGGATCTTTGTTTTCGTTGGTCTGCACAACATTAACAATGGCAAAGGTATGTTTTTCTAACTCAAATCTGCTATAATCCGTTGTTTGATATCTGTTCATCTCGTATCTTTTCTTTCGGAGCTCTTATCTTAGATCTAACCTATGTTAGTCTATTTTGTCATGAATAATTCATAGGGTTTTGTTCGGAATGATTAGATCTAGAGTTTTACCGGTTCAATCTTTGTTATAACATGTTTAAACCTTGTAGATCTGATGTTTGGATGGTACGAAGTGTCGGCTAGGTTTTTGTGAAATTAAACTGTGAATAGGACGTTTTAGACAACATTGAACATAGGGTTTTGATCGAGTTGACATTCTCTATGTAGATCTGTGTTAAATTTTAGGATTTGCCTTAGAAAATTTTTGATGATTAAAGACTGTTCTTCATCTGTGATTTGTATCCGGACGGATAGCAATCCGCACAGATATCTTGTACGCACGGATGGCAATCCGTGGCAATGTCATGTTGTACGCACGGATGGCAATCCGGGGCAATGTCATGTTGTACGCACGGATGGCAATCCGGGGCAATGTCAGGCTGTACGCACGGATGGCAATCCGGGGCATAGATATCTTATCCGCACGGAGAACTCATCCGCACGGATAAGTCATACGCACGTATGAGTCATCCGTACGGATAACCATTTAAGTGTCAAACCGTACAGAGAAGTTTTTCTTTGATAGAATATTTTGAGATCCCAAAATTATTTCTTAAATGAATAAAACTTTTGCAGGATTGGGATAAATCTCATAATATTTATTGTGTGTTGGATAAAGAGTATACCGAAAAAACAATAGTTCAAGATGTTGCGAAATTCTTGAGAGAAAGCAGAATCTCTAAGGCTTTAACTGATAAGACTGTAGCATATGAATCTCATGTGAAACGATTTTGGAGTGCTGCAAGATACGAAGAGAGTGATAAAACCATTTATTCTGCTGTATCAAAGAAGGATAAGAATGGAAAAGATATAGATTTGGAGATGAAAGTGACAGTTGGTGATGTAAGGAGAGTGTTGAATTTAGGAGACGCTGATAGTGACCCAACCATTGTTTCTGAACGTCTTGTAAAAGGGATGTGGTGTAGAATGGGTTTTGCTGGAAGTGTAAATGGAAAGATGCTGAAAACAAGTTTCATTCACGCTTACAAATTCATGGCTCATTGTGTCCTTCATGCATTGTCACACAGAAAGGGTGGATATGATGAAACTCAAGATTATATCATGAATATCATTACTTGTCTTGTCCTGAACAGACCGTACAATGTATCTCAAGTAATTTTTGATTACATGATGGAGAATGTAAAGGATGGAAGCAAGAGGTTCCTTTTGTATCCTAGGTTTGTCCAGATGTTGATAGATGATCAGTTTGAAGGTTTAGAAAAGAGAAGTGACGACATCTTGGGATTGAGGCATATGTCACCAGACATAATCAGCAGGTTGATCAAGGGTCCAAATCCAGGAGCAAAAAGAATGATCTGCAAAATTTCAAATCCAAACTATGTAGCTCCAGGAAATGATGCATGGAGACATGAAGACAGTAATTCTGATAATGAAGATGACAGGATGAGTTTGTTCTTTAAGAAAGATACTAGATGGTGGTGTATCAAGGTTGGAAAAAGAAAGAGAACTCCAAAGACGTCCCCTGCAGTTTCTATTCCGAAGAATGCAGAAAAGGGTATTGTGAAAGGGGGAGTCATAAGAAAATTAGAATTTGATGTTGTGAAAATTTTTAATAAAATTTGTCAAATACTTGTTTTGCAGGGTCTTCTGGAGAACCACAACAAAGGCTGAGAGATGAAACAGTTTTGGAACCGTCAGCAGTTATTCAAGAAGGAACCGAGTTGTTATCTCAATCTCTTCAAAGTTTCTTAAAGAAGAATGAGGATGCTGCTAAAGGTGTTAAAGATCAAGAAGGTGTCGTTCAAGATCTATCAAGTGATGATGATTCTGAAACCACTATATCAGAATCTGAACTTGATCCAATCACTCTTGGCAAAGGAAAAGCTCAGTTAAAGAAAAGGTCTCCAAAGAAAAAGAAAGGGTCAGATGAAGAAGATTCAACTTATGATCCTGAGAATCCAAAGAAACAAATCAAGAAAAGAAAAGCAGTTCTAGCAGGATTTATTCCAAGAAATGTTCGAGCAAGAAAAGGCGAAAGTCAAGTTCAAAAGGAACATGATGGTAAAGATACACAACATGTTGAATCATCTCAAACTCAAGAAGCAGAAGCTGAAAAGCAGACTAGTCACGATGACTACGTTGAAGTCACTGAGGGTGGAGTCTTTTATTCAAAGTTCCCAACAGTACCAGAAAATATAGAGATTCCAGAATCTTCACGTCCAAGGAGTTCAGATGATTTTTTTAGCAATCTTCCACCTGCTTCAGGAGATCCGTTAGAAGATGTGAATTTTGATGATGATTTGTTCAACAATGAAGCAGTGAGAGTTCTGGCAAAGAAAGTCAAAGAGCTTGAAAAGGAAAAAGAAAAGGCTGAAAACGAACGTGATCTTTTGTTGAAGCAAGTTAATAAAATAATGAAAGCTCATGATCAACTTAGATCGGTGTTAATCTTGGATGAAGACACCATGAAGAAAGTGAAGGAAGATGGTAATAATAATTCTAAAGTAATTGAAGTTCTTATGGCAGAAATATCTTCATTGAATGAGAAGACAAAGAATCTCCAGGATGTAAATCAGACACTCAATCAGCTTCTCAGTGAAATGAGTGAAGCCACTTCAAATGAAATGAAAGCTATGAAGTTGGAGATGGAAGCCATGAAAGCAGACAAAGTGGTGAAGGATGAACAACTTAAGATGCTATACTCTGTTGTGGAAAATCTTTTAAATAAGGATGTTCATGCTGCC